>SNQJ01S0009970.1:31471-101098 GCA_010110895.2 Picea sitchensis | reverse complement strand
ATTCCAATAATGACAATCTCATATGGCGGGACGGGAAAAACAATTCTTTTATTAACTTCACAATGATTCCTTACAATGATAAAGTCGACCACTGCTCCTCGATCCTGGTCCTAGGCTCTTCTTCCACTATCTTCCAACTACTTTTCTCTATACTTCTCTTTGCACAAGGATGGCTAAAGGTTGGGACAAGGGGAATGCTTAATCGGGTATAGTTTCTTTACTATGATTCTCCTCCTTTCAAATGGGACCCCTACCCCTACCCCTTCTTTTATAGGTTAGAAGGAGCTAGGTATTTGGTCGAATGATCGGCCATGCATGGCCGAAAGGTTTAGTTAACTTACCCAAATCTGTGTGTTCCATCAACAACTTTCCTTTTTTCATGCTTTTGTAGGTACACGCGGGTTGTCTTGGGTCAGCTAGCGTGTACACGCGTGCAGTAATGAAGCATGGCGTGTGGGCCTTTATAAAAGGGGTTTTTAAGAAGAGTTGTTATTTTGGCAAAGAAGGAATCTGAGATGGCCTGATGCCAAGTAAGCATGTCTGGTGAAAATTAGGGTTATAACAGAAGCCACCTAATGTGTGAGGTCAGAAGAGCATCTGATGGTCGAAATACATTAACAATCTTCACCAACGTTCCAAACAAGTGAGCCCAGGGACCATAAATCGGGAGGTGACGTTTGCAAAATAATAATTGTCTCACCGAGGCGGGCATACCCATGCTCAGGATAAAATAAAATCATGGCTACCAATCAAATACACTGTAGATCCATGTCATATAACTATATAAAGTGTAGCCGCGAGCAATACACAGTGGAGCTACATCTTGAAATAAAAAAGATATACATGTAGAGTATCCATATTCTAGAAGCTGATAAGGCCTGATGGCTGGAGATGAGGTCTTCAGAGCTTGAGCAACAACTTCAAAATCTTCAAAACTCGGGTAGGAGTGTAATATGAGTGTACAACTTCAATACCCAGAGGTCTTCGATGGCTCGTCGGTCATGGACTAGAGAATCTTGATGATCAGACTGAAGGCTTCATTGATTTAGAACAAAGACTTGATTGGACTTTTGGGATGGTCGAGCATGAGGGAAAGAGACAAACTGCAGAGGGGCCAACTCGGGATTGGTAAAAACTTCCCTTGGACAATAGCATGACAAATGATGAGACTCAGGCAACATGGCATTAACATAAGTTTATGAGGTAGGAGGCAATGCAAACTCTCCATATGTTTGGAAGAATAACCAAATGGAGGAGGACACAACTCAATGTAGCGGGAACAACTTCCTAAGGTCATATTAAATACCAGGGTTTGACGAACAAACAAATAGATGTGCTTTATCCAAGGGCGACTCATTGTGCTGCCAATAAAAAGAAAATACTTTTCCCTTCCTCTTTTTGGGGTATATTTGATTTTTTTGTCTTTTTCAATAATTTTGGAAAAAGAATAAAAGAATGTTACGTTATAAAGGAGGAAAGAGTGTCACAAACATACAAGTTCGAGGTGCAAGGACAAGATTGATGTTCAAAGAAAGGACACTCAGGAAAAATCTCTCCTGGGACCAAAGGTGTCAAGACGCAGAGGCAAAGTGCTACAAGGCTTGCGTATAAGGCATGCTTTATATGGTTCAGTTGAGAGCAACATGGAGTCGGCATTAGACCAAAGACGCAGGTATGCAAACATGGTTAATAAGACACACAATGGTAACGTCCTTCGATGTAAGTTTCATGAGCCCAGAGAAGGTAAGCTCGACGGTTTTTCATATTTAGAGAGTCTGAAAAAATGTAAAAGGAGACTCCAATGGGGTACCTTTTTCGAAGGTAGTCTAGTCGTTTTGAAAAAGGGGTAAACTAGCACCAACAAGACGTCTATTCAAAACCATTTTAACGAGTGTGATAAAGACAAGATCAGTCGGTCATTTTTTCATTTTTAAGGAGTCTGAAAAAAGCTTAACTATGGACTTTGTTAGGAATGTTCTTCTGGACCATTTTAACGAGTGTTAAAGAATAAGGTCACTCGACGATCTTTTCAATTTTAGGGAGTCTAAAAAGAGCTTAACTATGGACTCCGTGGGGGTTCCTTTTTCGTACATTTAGTCTCTCGAGCCCGAAAAAGGGTTAAAATGATACCTAAGGGTACTCTTCTAGAGAACTGAAGTTCCTTAGAGTATACCTTTGTTAGTATAGTTGACCATCCAGACCTAAAAAGGGGTAAACTATTGCTGGATAAACGTGACTTCAAATTTCAGTTTAACGAGCGTGAAAGGCCACAAGATCCCTCGGCAATCTTTTCATGTTTAGAGGGTCTGAAAAGGGCTTAAAAGAAGACCCGTTATGTTCTGGGAGTCCCGTGGGTGAGGTCAAAAGTAATGCAAATGAGGCGCAAACGTGTAATCAGGAAAAACAAAAAGGATTCCCACGCCTACAGTCATTAATGATAGCATGGACACCATAATGCAACCAGGATCTACCTAGGGAATCCATGTTCCGGTAAGCTCCACCACCAAATCGCGACACTTCTAAAGCAACAATGGTGGTTTTGTGTCACAACCTGATGGGATCGATCCTATGGCAAAGGGATAAAGACAACGAGATACAAAAGTAGGGGTGGAAACCTAACCTATATGCTCAAGTTGATCATCTGAGGTTTTTCCCACGGACCATCAAAAGTGACCCAAAACGCCAAAAAATGTCCTGATACCCGATCATAACCTTCCAAAGCAACTCCTAAATCACTCTAAATGGTTTTCAATTTAAAGAAAATGATAAGGGGGGCCAAAAAAAGTGACAAAAAAGGGCCAAAAAGTCTAGAAATAGAAGTTGGTAGCTCATTATCACCATTGCTGATTTGGAAATTGACTCTGGAGCAAAAAACCACCTTTGATAAAAGTGGTGATTCTGGGAGCTAAAGTGGACGAAACGACCATCCATATGGACCAAGTAAGTATAAACTACCTCCCTTTTGCTTTTTAATTCTTTATTTGTGCCGTTTATTTGGTTTCTTGGGGGGGCATTGACCTTTAAAAGGTCGGCCTTAGGTCCACGCGGGTTGTCTTATGACAGCCGGCTTGTACACTCGCTCTGTCTAATGTCGGAACGCGTGTACACACGAGTGTCATCACAACAATGTGCGTGGACCCTCCCACGAGTGCAAAAAGGTTTAAAAAGCAAGGCCTAACCCTCTGAAAATTTACCCATGTGCAGGATGTATGTGCAATGGAGAGAACGAGAGCATGAAGATATCAATGCACTAGTTGGGGAATACCCTAACGCTGTGGCAGTGTTAATGCAATGTGGTTTGCTCAAGTTTTTTCTGCGTCCTTTCATGAGAGCACAACCTAGGCTATTGAATGCCTTGGTTGAATACTGGCACCCTGACGCAAAAGATTTTATGTTAGAGGGGCAGTCACTGGTGCCTACTACAGAGGACATATACTTTTTGACTTGCCTCTCCAGGAGAGGGGAACCAGTAAACTTCCAGACATTTCCTTCGAGGCCTCATAACATATCGGAATTGATAGGACTTTATTGTGAGGTTGGTACAGACCGATTGAGCTCACAGGTGCCAATAAGCAAGATCACTGATTTATCACTGCCGTCGATTGTGTTGCTTATTGGGGGATGTACTGTTCTGCGACGCTACATCAAGCATCCCGTGCACAGATGAACTGTGCAGTCCAGTGCTTAAATGCACAGATATTTGACTAGAGCACTACACTGCTAGATTGTATGAAGAGGTAGCTGACAGATTGCCGATTGCGGAAGCAGAGATACTTTGGGTTCGGGATGATTCTATGCTCTTTCTTCTTTGAAAGAGTTCCTAGTTTCAGTCCTCGATTTGTGGTACGAGGACATCAGGTCTCTCTTCCTGCGGTTTGCAGATGGGCAGTGTTGCTGCCATGACAGGGTGGTGGAAGGACCAATAAGTCCTTCGATGATGAATTCTTTGCTTGGTTGTCGCAACAGATCCCAGTCATAGATGATTATGCTTATGCTGGGATTGATTTTTCTAGAGATCTCGAGATCCCTGTACCTCCAGGCGAGGAGCTAGGCGAGATGGGTAAGTTTGCATCATTTTTTTTTCCTTTTTTTAAACATATATCATTTTTATGGTGTTTTTTTTTTATACATCACTTTTTATACCAGAGTATTTGACATATACATGTCTATTGTGTGTAGATGTGGGACCCTCACAACCTGCGGATTATGCGAGGAATAGGCATCGTCCTCAGCCGAGGGTCGCACCTGCCGCCGCAGGGGGACCAGTAGTAGCAGGAGAGCTTCTAGCCGGTGAGGCTGAGAGGGTTTTGATATGAGTTGAGTGAAATTTTACTTCGCTCACTCACACCATCCCTATGGCAGAGATTAAGGATCTGCCACCATCCATGCAGCCTCATGTAGTGGGGGCACCATGGACATGGGTCCGACTGTTTCGACGTTTGGCAAACGCTGTTGACTATTACAACAGGGCCCACAGGCCCTGAACTTAGTTAGTCTAGACTTTGATAGCTCCACCTGTATATATTTTTTGAGGGCATGAGCCCCATGACTCGTTACTGGTCATATTTTTGAGGCACTTGCGTCCACCTATGTAATCTGGTGCTTATGATATTATATATGGATTTTTATGTCTTTTTGTGTCTTATGGATCATATTTTCCTTTAAAAATGTATTTACATGTTCATGTGCATGTTTTTTTATACGTGTGCGAGATGCCAGTCTAAAATTTGATTAGCTAGAGTATCTATAACTTGGTTTAATCTCCTAGGAACATGAAAATATGTAATATAATCAAAGCTTCGTTCTAAGAGATGTACCCTAAGGAATCATATGTGTAAAGTCAGATCATGAACACGGTAGACTCTATTTAACTGAGACAACCAATTGAACATCTAAATAGACCTAGAGATGAGAGATACCAAATGACAGGGCGTCACGAAGCAACTCAATAACTGCATTGTACTCAACAACATTGTTTGTGGTGTCACCTAAGCAAATACCACCCGAAGATAATAACTGGCCTCGAAGTGTAAAAATTACCCAAGCTGTGGAGGAAAGCCTCTGAGTGTGCCGGCTAGCACCACCTGCATACCCAATGAACACCTTTGATTCACTTGACATTTGCCACAGTGACAAAAGATAACATAAAAAATGACACGTCCATAATACTAAAAGAAACTAGAAAGTAATAGTACGAGGACTATACATACGGTACAAAAAGTTACCCAAGGTGACCTACCTGTGAGTAATACTTCTTGAGATAGAGCCCATTTCTAGGCTCTGCCAAAGCATTTTCCTCAAAGTCAACCAGACGATAAGTGCCCTTTTTTAGAACCTCTTTTATGATGAAAGGTCCGAACCACATGGGTTTGAATTTTCCTACCCCCAGGGGGTTCTTATCTTGGTCATAGACTAGGACAAGGTCGCCTTCAGAGAAAACCCGAGGGCGAACGGACCGATCATACTGACACTTGACTTTATGTTTGTGAGCCTCGTTGGCCAAGGCCACATCACAACACTGCTCATTGAGTTGCTCAAGGTATAATAACCGTTCTTCAAGTGGAGAAGTGTATGGCAATAACTGTACTGCCAATTTTAGGGACGGGATCTGACATTCTATAGGCAAGACTGCTTCCATCCCGTAAATGAGTTGAAAATGTGAGAAACCGGTTGCAGTCTTAACAAGCGTTCGGTAAGCCCATAATGCCGAATATAACATCAAATGCCAATTTGACTTGGTTGAGTTGATCGTTCACTGTAGGATGGTCTTAAGAGATTTATTTATATCCTCCACCTGACCATTTGCTTGGGGGTAGTAGGGTGATGAATGTTCTTTCCGCAACCCAAGATTTGATGTTAACTCTGTCATCATCTGGTTTTGAAAGTGACTGCCATGGTCAGTGACAATCTCTCTTGGGACGCTGAACCTTGCTATTATCTGGTTGAATAAAAAGAGAGCTGCAGTCTCCCCATCATCTTTAAACGTTGGCACAACTTTGACCCACCTCATGAAGTAGTCTACGGCTATAATGATATAACAGTTCCCCCTAGCTGAAGGAGAGTTGCATGTAGTGTAATCAATCCCCCACTTGGTGAAGGGACCAACTGCGATGATAGGAAACATGGGAGCAGGATGTGCCCTCATCTTCCAAGAGAAGATCTAACACGGGTGGCACTTCTTGACCAATTCGATACAATCTTTTATTAGTGTTGGCTAGAAGTAACTTGCTCGTAAAATCTTTTGGGCTGTTGCCAACCCAGACAAATGACCGGCACATGCCCCAGTATGACAATCGTTAAGCACGACAACGACTTCTTCACGAGTGAGGCATCGACGCAGGATGCAGTCTACACCTATTTGATACAACGTATTGTCGAGTATGAGATAATTCTTAGCCTGATGGCATATACGATGATGCTCATCATAAGAAGCAAAGGTGGGGCGATTCAAAGTCTAGAGATAGACAAGTATATCTGCGTACCAGGGATCCGAAGAGGCGATTAAAAACATATCCCCTCTAATAGGTGACTCTTCGGGCATAACATCACCTGACTCAATCGGAAGTTCCGAAATAAGTTTTGCGAAGACCAATGACTTTTTGGATTTCACTGAAACGAAATCTAAGTCGAATTCCTGGAGGATGACTATCCATCTACTGATCTTTCTGCCTATTATTTGTTGTGTCAACACGTATTGAAACAGATTCACAATAGAAATGACAGTGGTCTCGTGAAACAGAACATAATGACAGAACCGTTGAACAGCATGGAATGCTGCCAACACAAATTTTTTGATATGAGAATAATTGAGTTTCGGTCCGACTAAGCCTTGGATTAGGTAATAGATCACAAATTCTGAGAGTAAACCATCTTCCTGAACTAAGACTATGCCGATGGTTGACTCTGCTGCAACCAGGTATAATAATAAATCTTTGTTATAGTTGGGTGGCTGAAGCAGAGGGGCAGTTGTGAGGGCATGTTTCAACGCTTAGAAGGAGCATTGAGCGGCATCATCCCAATAAAAAGGAATGTCTTTCTTCAGTAAGCACATAAATCCCTTTGTGATCTCGGCATAGTTGGCGATGGAACGCCTTAAAAAATTTGCCTTGCCCTATAGACTCTGAAGTTGAAGGATTGTGCGTGGGGGAGGCAACTGAACTATTGCCTCAACCTTGAGTGGGTCGACCATGATCCCTGTTGTTGACACTATGAAACCTAACAAACGCCCTGATGTTACGCAAAAGCTGCACTCGTTTGGATTCAAGAGAATCCGGAAGTAGAAACATTGCTCAAAGATAATTCGGAGGTGTGTGGGATGATCCGTTCTCTTGCAAGATCGAGATGCTAAATCATCTAAATAGGCCTCGACTATATGCTTGAGATCATGGAAAGCAAAAGACATGGCCTGCTGAAAGGTCGCTCCAGCATTTTTGAGACCAAAGGGCATCTTACGATATGTAAATTTACCCCATGGAAAAATGAATGCCATTTTGTGCTGGTCTTCGGGTTTGATTTGTATCTGATTATATCCCGAAAAACCATCCATGAAAGAAAAGGCCTCACAACCTGCACATTCATCAATTATCTGGTCGATGAATGGTGTGGGAAAATTATCTTTTGGACAAGCCTTGTTCAAATCACGAAAGTCCATACATACGCGAATCGTGCCCTGTTTCTTATTGACCAGCACAGGATTTGACACCCATTTGGTCAAATGGACAGGATAGATAAAACTGGCTTTCAACAGTTTCTCGACCTCAACCTTAATGGCTACTGCTTTCCTGGGATTAACTGGACGAAGCTTCTGTCGAACAGGCTTGGCATCCAGAGAAGTTGTGATTTCATGTTCGACTATTTTTGGATCGATTCCTGGCATTTCCTCGTAAGACCAAGGAAAAACGTTATGGAATTATTTAAATAGATTTGTGTAGATTTTAATCTCTTTGGGGGAACAATCAACTCCAACGAAAACATTCTCCATGATGCCAGGGGTTCTGGAGATATTAATCGGTATGGTTTCAGCGATAGTTGCCATACTACCCTCGGCATAAACCTCATTTGTAGCTAAGGGATTAATAGGACAAGACCTATCTCCAGTCATAGTCAAGGTGAATTCTCCTGCTTCGATTATGCTTAACTCTGGGAGGAAGTATGATCTGTGATGGAAATCGTCCAAGGGTTTGTCTGGACTATTCATTGCTTTAATTATTGCTTCATTGGAGGGCAAGACTAAGTCTAACGAATCGGTATCAATGAGAGAGCCTTGAGCCCAAATAGGCTCTAGAATCGGATCTAACTCTTGTGCAAGAGTTGGATCTGTGTCGGTCGAAGCTTGCTAAACTAAAGAGTACGTTACTTAGGCTGCGGACAAGGGATTGGACATGCTAGGGTGCCCTGTCCCTTCCATCGTGGTCGATGGGGAAGGAAGTATCCATGGATCATTGAAGTAAGTCGTGCGAAACGATGAAACTTGGAAAATCTCAACCTTATGGTGGTCGGATATGAACTTGAAATCACCTTGACGGGTGGGTAATCAAAGGTACCCATCAAAGATGGGCACAAACCAACCCCTACGTTGACTATGCCCAGTTGGGGATTATCAATCATCGGGACCGCGGATACCCCCAATGAAGGGTCAGGTCTGGAGAAAGACAATTGATCAATGGTCACAATCCGGTCCTTGTGTGGAAACAAGAAGACCCAGAAAATTGTAGCGACCATTGCTTGCATGGCGTAAGTCCAACTCCTTCCTAACAAGAGATTGTAGTCGAGGGATGCATTGACTACTTCTACCTTGACGCACACGGTCTTCCCTCCTAACTGCATGGGGAAAGAGGGAATGATACCATGTGGTCGGAATGAACGACCATCGAAAGCAGTGAGAAGAGTAGGTGACGGAGACAAAACGGGTTGGCCAATGGCCTTCCAACATGTGAACGACATAATGCATGTCGAGGCGCCCTCATCAACCACCGTGCGGAAAATGTTTCGAGTAAAAGTATTTGTGCGGTGAGCCACTACTATCTAAAATGCTACGTGGTAAGGCAGATGAGTTTTAAGTCGGTTGTATCCAGCATGATTGTACCCAGATTACAAGTCTCGGTAGATCCTAAAGCGGCTAACAAAGCCTTCCTCTGAGAGGGGCAGCTTTGGAGGACCTCCAAAGCGGACATCACACAAGGGGTTTGGGACAAATTCTCCACCATAGAATAGTTCTAGGCAACCCTTACATTAGGGTTGTGAGAAGCTTTCTTGAACGCACCTTTTGGGATGCGTGTCATTGTTTCACCCAAAGCCTTCTCGATCTGGAGAGGAAGAGATGGGATTTCAGTTTCTTTTCCCTTCTCAAAAGTGCTTGGTTTACTGTAGTCATGCACTCTAGTCGATATAAAAGCATCACCTTTCATCATATACACATTCGTGGATGCAGGATTATTCAAAGATGGAGAGGGTCCTTGGCTGCCCCCTTCCGTGCGTGTAGAGGCTTGGGTTAGGTTTTTCTGATATTGAAATGGATTGGTTAACACGATCGGCTGTTGCTGTGTCACAAACTTTTGGGCCTCTGCAAGCCAAGGACATTGGTGGGTCGGGTGGTCTTCCGTGGATAGGTTGCATGAATACCTCGCCTTCCGTTTCTCAATGGTGCCCCCGCCAGCATTATTAGTGGGTTTCTTATCCCCCTTGCCCTTCTTTCATTGTTTTTTCTTTCCATTAGGCTGTTGGTGACCTTTGGATTTATCGATTGCACTGTGTGTACATCCAACGTTTGGGTAGGGGGAGTAGCAAAAACAATAGTTTGGCTGGCCGCTGTGTGTTGTATAGACAATTGCTGCAATTGCTTCATCATTGGTTCAACAGGCTTTGTTTGTGCTGAACCAACAATACCATCGGCATGTGGTCCAACCCTCTATCTGGTTTTATCAAGTATTGAGCGTGGTGCATCTGGGAAGATCTTGTATAATAAACTGGACTGAGAGTAGATTAGCTCAAGCTGTTGAGCTCTCATGATGGCATCTTCTTCAAAAAACACTCCCGATGTCGCGACGTCTTTGGATAACTATGGGACCAAAGACTTAAGGAACCACTCGAGTAGGAATGCTGGTGGGAATGGCACCTTAATTAAACTCTTCCGACGTCTCCATTCTCGGATATGATTAGAGATATGGTCCGCTTTTGTTTGTTCGAAATTGGCCAGCAATTCTGTGCCAGCGTCATATCTCACAGGTAATTGGAAATGGTTTAGGAAAGCCATTGCCAATTCGCCGAAGGAAGAGTATCTTGAGCTGTCGAGCTCAATGTACCATTTCGCGACACTCCCAATGAGAGTACGTTGAAACAATCACAACTGTACTGAGTCGTCTTTCAATGAGTTAAACGAGCACCAAATATGGAAGGTGGTCACATGATCTCCTGGATCTTCATTAGGCTTGGCCTTGAACTTTGGTATGTCCGAAGGCAACTTCATCGGCATAGGGGGCCAATGCGGATCGTGACAGATAGGGTCATTCAACAACTTAGTCAAGTCTGGCAAATGCAAGGTTTTGAGGAAAGGTAGTTTGGGTTGTTGGTGATAACCATGGAAAAAGGGAACTGGAGTTTGACTGGCACCAGGTTGCTAAGAAAAGTTCGACTGCTGGCCTGGGTTCTGGTAAAAACCATGGCCATGACCAGCGTATAGATTTTGCATGTGAGGAGACGTCATTGGCTGATTCCCAAAATAGGACATAGATGGTTAGGCATACATTACATTCAGAGGACTTTGGGAAGGGTTGCCCCATGCCGATCCCATGGGCATAGGCATAGTACCTTGTGCAGGGTTCCATTGGTTGTGAAAAGAATTTCCCCAGACCGACATTCCTGATAAGGGAACTGATCCCTGCCAAGAATTCCAAGGTCCTGATGCGGAAGAAGTTCCTGGGTTTCCCCCTGTGTAGGAATAATACCCTGCATAGGAATAGGTTGTCTGTAACTGGGGTTGCCCCCAGTCGGGAAAGCAACTGACGAGAAAGCATTGTTACCAAACGCACCAAACAAAGAAAATGGTGTTGAACCTACCATCATATTATGAGAATGTCTCCCTTGACTCCCTGCTCGAAATAAACTATGGTGTGTGGGTGGCCCGAGGGATTGCTAGTGGGTGCCACCGAGCGAAGGGGACGAAGGAGGTATATAACCTACCCCGTAAGGGAAAGCATTAAAAGGAGATGAAGTGACCCCCATGTGTCCCTGCAGAGGAGCGTTAGAGCTCCCTGCCCCCAGACATAAAGTCTGTAAAGTGGAGTAGGAAAGTACAGGACTTGTACCTGATCTAGACATCCCGTATGAAAACGGAGGGCCTGTTGCACTCGGTGTGAAAGGGGTAGTGGTTGCCGCCATAGATGGGATTGGACCATTTCTCGAGGTAGAGACGGTCGAGACCATGGTGGCTTGGACCGATGACGGTAGGTGAGGAGGTGGAATATCCCCCGTGATGACAACCGTAGTGGGAATTGAGGAATTCCCAGAAGAAGTGGTAGCATTTGTTTCCATTGCTGCGTGTGACACTATATGGCACTTGTAAGGGTAAATCTGTACGATGATGGGTGTCGAAAGATCAGTGGTTGGAGTTTCGGATGGACTAAGAGCTTTCGCTCCAAGGTCTAAAATGGTCGTTTCCTTCGGATGTTGGTCGGGTACAGTTTCCTATGACCCGGTCGCTTCAAAAGACCCTTGTTGGTCTAGCTTTCGCCTCAGTGGTGGCAGAGGTGGCTCTAGTGTAATCAGTGATAGGCCCATAAGCCTTCGTGACCGACGGAGCTCGTGATCCTCCACTATGTGATAAAATCAAAGACACCCTAGGGATTTCTATTCGTTCAAAAACAACACACACTAAAAAGGTCCCTCTAAGATAAAACAAGCAAACAATAAACTAGTTGGAAAGGTCCCTCTAAGATAAAACAAGCAAACAATAAACTAGTTGGAAGAATAGTTACAACAACCAACACTAGAGAAACTTACCGGTGCAAGTGCAACTTGAACACAGAAGCACTCTCTGGGTATACTCTGTAAAGCGTGGCTCGATGTCTGTCCTAGGTACCGCGGTATACCCCCACAGTCACCTGTGTATGTCTCTAAAAAAGATAGGCAATGAGGTTGCCAGTGTGCGAATAGTCACCAAGCGGGTACAGTAAAAAATCGGGTAGACCACAATGAGCATGGTATCGAGCCCGAAACCTGTCAAGGGTATCAAAGGCAAGTGGTCCAGAAGACAACTGAGGACCTCGAACGGATTCGAGACCCACAAAGCTCCGTGGCAAATGCAATCGATGGAATCCTAAGACAAGCCCTCTATATGTGTTCTCCACTACGATTGGTCCAACTTTGGAGGGGTTATCTCTGCTACCTTTCCGCATGCGACCTCGTGTTTAGCCCCTGTGTTAGAGGGGGGTCTCGGATAACTTTCATGATACAGGACTTTGACACTCCCTAACTCAGACTCCAATGTTTGATTTAATGGCCTTGAAGAGTTTCCTCTCCAACCTAATTCAAGGCTCTAACCCTAAACTAGTTGGTTGACCCTACAAACATAAAAAATCTAATGAATTTTACATTTAGCGTTAATTTTTATGGCTTGTCTTAAGTCAAAGGTTATGAAAGTGAAACTAGTGATGTTTGAAAGACAAAAGAAAAATAAACAGAAATCTAGAAACAAAATAACTTCTTCTTGACTCAAATCTTTAAACAACTTTTCAAACTAAATTTTTTCTAAGATCTTTAAACAACAAACTCAAAGCAGGATTTCATTCGACTACTAGCTACTTATGATCTAAGTAAACCATCAAGAACTTATGAAAGCAAAGACTTTTCCCTAGTTACTAATGCAAACCAACACTATTTAACCAAACAAAGAAATAAAAGATTTTTTTTTTTTTATTCGAATGCTCACAAAGCAAAAAGGAAAAATGTCAACAAGTAAAAACCAAGAAAACTTCTGGCCTAAGCACAGATCACAAAGAGTCACTTTAAAAATAACACACAAGCAAATTAAAACTGGACTCTCACACTTGTCTAAAAACCCTATAAAAAGAAAATTTTGAGGAAAAACTTCTTAATGAAAAAGAAAGCTATTGTTGTGATCAAACCTAAGTTACTGACTGCTATGACAGAGACCCAAAAACCTAAGAGGTATAACTCTTGTCAAAGGAAAGGATGATTACCTCACTTTAAACAAAAAATTTCTCCACAGGCATGCTGCTGACAGTTCAACAGCAAGCGTGTGCACGCGAGTTGTGTAAAGTCAAGGTGCGTGTACATGCATGCTGGCCATATACAGGCCCATGTATCTCTAAAACTCTAAGACAAATGAAAGGCCAAGCAATTCAACCCAGGCAGAGACTACTAGTACTAAGAACCAGGATCTCTTGAAGACTCGGACACTTACTTTAATAGAAAAAAGAAAACCATTCAAGGAAAACTTCATAGAACAAACCAATCTGAGGTGAAACCTAAGCTATAGACTGCAAACAACCAAGACTAGAAAAAGTTCTAGAAAACCCTTGAGAAGGATTGTTTCTGACAGGGGAGAGGATGACTGCCTCTCTAAAAGAAATTTTCTGGAATCATACAGGCGACTAACACTTCCTCAGCTAGCGTGTACACGCGGGCTGTGGGAAGGTACTGCGTGGGTACACGCGTGCAGACCTTATACAGACTGCGTGTACCTCTGTGGGTCTCGAAAAAAAAATGCAGTCAAGCACAAAAACAGAGATAACTGGTATGGAAGACTAGAATCTCTGTTAGCTCAGACTTTTGCAGAAATTTTAAAAACAAGAAATGAAACCAGTTCTTAAAAATACCCAAGAAAAAACATTCCAAGAAACCCTAGAGATCCCCAGTATGGTCGCCAATTCTGTTGTGGGTGGAAAATCCCTCCTACGGACTAACACTAAGGGTTTTATCATGCATGCAGAAATGACCTAAACATTCTTACTTTTTACCATCATCCCATGCCTAAACCCCATTACTCATATGTAAATACAAGGCTCAAGAGATTAAGTTGATGTACCTTATTTTTCGTGTTTGATGTCGATCCCTTTTCGCGCTTGGTCGTTCTTTAACTGCAACTCTCCACCCAATACTGACCTGCATTCACTGAAGACAAACAAACAACTCCACATGCATTTGATCTATGAACTAATGGGTTAGATATTTAATCAATCATACAATCAATATTCCAATAATGACAATCTCATATGGTGGGACGGGAAAAGAAATTCTTTTATTAACTTCACAATGATTCCTTACAATGATAAAGTCGGCCACTGCTCCTCAATCGTGGTCCTAGGCTCTTCTTCCACTATATTCCAACTACTTTGCTCTATACTTCTCTTTGCACAAGGATGGCTAAATGTTGGGACAAGGGGAATGCTTAATTGGGTATAGTTTCTTTACTATGATTCTCCTCCTTTCAAATGGGACCCCTACCTCTTCTTTTATAGGTTAGAAGGAGCTAGGTATTTGGTCGAATGACCAGCCATGCATAGCCAAAAGGTTTAGTTAACTTACCCAAAGCTGTGTGTTCCATCAACAACTTTCCTTTTTTCCTACTTTTGTAGGTACACGCGGACTGTCTTGGGTCAGCTAGCGTGTACACGCGTGCAGTAATGGAGCAGGGCGCATGGGCCTTTATAAAAGGGTTTTTTAAGAAGAGTTGTTCAACAGTGTTTTGGCAAAGAATGAATCTGAGATGGCCCGATGCCAGGTAATCATGTCTGGTGCAAATTAGGGTTATAACACATGCCATACCTTTGACAAAAGGAACTCCAAAAGATGGTGGATGTTGGTATCATAGCTCCCATTAGATATTCATCATGGATATCAAATTTGGTAGTTGTCCGAAAGAAAAGTGGCGACATTCGCTTATGCATAGCTTTTTGAAACCTTAACTAGCTATCTTTGAAAGACAATTATCCCCTCCTAGATATGGAACATTTATTACAAAGGGTTACAGGGGCAGGCATGATGTCCATGCTAGATGGATTTTTTGGATACAACTAAGTGTTACTCAAAAGAGAAGATCAACTTAAATCAACATTTACCACACCATGGGGAACATTCATGTACTTAAGAATGCCTTTCAGCCTTATGAATGCGGGTGCAACCTTTCAAAGAGCGATGGACTTTTGTTTTAGGGATCTCATTCAGAAAATCATAGAAATTTACCAAGATGATATCACAGTCATATGAAAGGAAAGAAAAGACCACATCTCGCACCTCAGAATTGTCTTTGAAAGATGTAGAAAGTATGGTATCTCCTTGAACCCTAAGAAGTCTGTTTTCACGATAAATAAGGGAAAGTTAATGGGACACATAGACTCAGAGGGAGTATTTTCTATAGACTTGGAGAGGATCCAATCTATCAAATATGTACGCCCCCCAACTAACAAAAAATCCCTACAATCATTTTTCGGAAAAATAAACTTCATTCGAAGATTTGTCCCAAATTTTTCCGAAAGAATAAAACCCATGAGTGCATTACTTAAAAATGACACGGCATTTAGGTGGGATGACAAGGCCATTAAATCCTTTGAAGATATAAAAGACACCATTTCCCAAGCCCCAGTTCTGGTTAGTTCTAATTATTCACAGGATTTCATGATATTCTCTTTTGCTTCTCAAGACACCATCTTAGGTGTCTTGTTGCAGAAAGATGTTGACGACCATGAATACCCCATTGAATTCATGGGTAAAGTCCTTAGGGATTCAAAGCTGAATTATTCAATTACTAAGAAACATGCTTACGCTTTGGTCAAATCCCTAAATCATTTTAGAAGCTATGTGGGTTACAATAAGATTAAGGCTTATGTCCCTTACCCATCAATAAAAGATGGTTTATCACAACATGATTGTATGAGCACTAAGGGTAAGTGGATTTCCAAGATCCAAGAATATGATTTAGAAATAAAACCCACCAAGATTGTGAAGGGACAAGGGTTAGCCCAAATTTTGACTAAAAGCAACCAATAAGCCATACAAATGGGAGAGAGTGAACAAATAAACGTGGTAGTGAGTGAGCTTGAACATGATGAATGGTATTCCGACATAATATACTACCTTAATAATTTATCGTGCCCAGACCATCTAGTAGACTATAAAATAAGGGCCCTGAGACTTAAATCTATGAAGTATTGTTTAACTGAAAATGGCCTTGGCTGGAAGGACCCAAATGGAGTTCTCCTTAGATGTGTGAACCAAGAAGAAGCCAATAGGTTGTTGAAGGAATTACACTCTGGGCATTGTGGTGGACACTTCGATTCCCGTACTACTGCACACAAGATCTTAAGAGTTGGATATTATTGGCCAACATTGTTCGTTGATACTTACCAATGTGTCCGATCATGCCAACCTTGCCAATAATTTACTGGTAAACAAAATCTCCCGGCGCAACCTTTGAAACCTATGGTAGTAGAAGCTCCTTTTCAATAGTGGGTATTAGACTTTATTGGAGAGTTTAAAGACAATTCGAGTAATGGTTACCGATGGATTTTGACAGCCACTAATTATTTTACCAGGTGGTTAGAATCTATTCCAAAAAATAAATCCACCGAGGAAGTGGTTATGAAATTTTTGGAGGAAGAATCATAAGAAGATTTGGGGTCACATCCAAGATTACCACCGACACTGCCAAATTCTTCAGTTCTATTGCATTAGCAAAATTTTGTTTCAAATATGGCAGAATCAAGCAATAAAAACCTTATGAACATCATTAAGAAGGTTGTGGGAGAGAAAAAAAGGTCTTGGGATAGCAAGATCAAGTATGCCTTGTGAGCAGATCGAATAACAACATAGACCTCAATAGGAAAGACCCCATTTGAACTATTATATGGGTTAGAATCCAAACTGCCTGTGAATCTCCAAATCCCTATCCTCCGTTTTGCTCATCAATACATCACCGAGGGAGAAGCAATCCAAGGGAGAATTAACTAGTTAGTATAATTGGATGAATCTAGGAGGGTTTCCCTAAGCCAAATGGAAAGAAACAAGGAGAAAGTCAAGAACACCTTCGATCATAAGGCAAAGGAAAGGGGTTTCACTGAAGGAGAATTAGTGTTGTTATGGGAAAAAAGAAGGGAGAAACCTGGTATGCACAAGAAGTTGGATGGATTATGGACATGTCCCTACAAGGTCATGAGTAAGGCAAGAACAAACTCGTTTAATTTGGCAACCCTGGAAGGAGAAGCTTTGAAGCTACCTATGAACGCTATACACATCAAGCATTACTACCCACCAACAACATGATAGGTAAGTACAAGTAAGTACGTAGTCATTTGCATTCATTGTATAAATCATCTGCATATCATGTTAGAGTAGTGTAGTTGTATTTCCATTTCTATATATGATTACTTTCATTTCATTGTATCATATACGAGCCATGGGTGATATCACCACCCCAAAAGACTACTAATCGCTTTTGTTGAGATCAAGCAGATCACAGGTCATGCCCGAGATGTTGAGGTTCTCATGCACTCTACGTTGAGCACATGTCCCCGAATTGGAGCCAGATGTTACCCCCTATCCTAGGGATAACTAAGGAGATTATGTCTCGAGGCCCACAGGTCCTAGACATGGAGTAACAAGAGCTATATGACTTGAGCTTGGCCCTGGAGGGCCCATCTTTTCTTCAACGCCTCCTATCTATTAGTAGCAGAAACATCCATCCCATCAGCCTGGTTCTGAAGTAGTAGAGGGTGTTGCTCCATGAGGTAATGAGTTCGGGTATCATGGTATGTGTCACTCTGATTCTCAAAACATTTGAATATGTGCATTGAATTCTCTTTTGTTTCATGACGTTTGCTTGGAAATGATTCCCTTTAACTTGTCCATACCTAGGGGGTATGACAGAGTGCCCTAGTAAGTTGGTTCCGTTAGGGATGAGTTGCCACTGGGTGGGTCTATGAAAGGTCATCGTCCATTCCTGTAATACTTACCACTTTTCATCATTATCCCTCTCATCTATCCCCTACATTGGTTCGGGCATTCGGTTTGCCAAGCTAGTAAGGGTTGTACCTTACCTTGTGGGAAGAAGGGGCTAAAGGCCCAGAGGATAAAAGTAGCTGGAAAAAGTTAAAATCCAAGATGAAACCTTGATATGCTTCACCCAGGGATTCTCGAGAAAGCAATAAAAGGCTTCTCAACAAGAAAAGGGGACCCGTAAAATAAAATAAAACTCAAGGCCTAGTTGGTGGATAGGAGGCCTCATCATGAGTCGACCTATTAGGTCCATGGGAATGTAGCATTATGACACTACTATTCATATGGTCACTAAACCAGGGTAGTGTCTCTTGGTGGTAGAGTCGAGAGAAATGGGGTCTCATCACGAGCCAACCTTCTCATTTCCATGAAATGTTGTGGGTAACGCTGTCACCACTGGTCACCACACCATGACAATTTCCTCCAACTATTCTCTTGAAAAGAAAAAACAACAAGACAAATAATAAAAGGCGTTGAATGAGCTAGGAAACAATGACATCCACGACAAGGTGCAACTCGCCCTCTACAGAGGCACCCACATGTAAGACCTACATTTCCATGTTATCACTACACCCCTTGCCCAAACATTCCCTACACCATCTCATGCATTTACATGACCTAGACTGGTATTCACCTGGGAAACATCCCAAACCTGAGAAGGATTAGCCCAATAGGAAATCCTGAGACCATCTCCAAACTTGGCTTGTTAAATTGCATAATGTCTTTGAGCATTTGTCTTGGTAAAGGGGGTTTGATGCACATGTTTGGGTAACTTGATTATTAGAAGTGATTGACATTGCTATGATCCTTGTGACTTATGATCCCATGGAGGGCATACTTTTTGTTGCTGCAGGACCATACCCGATAGACAGGTACATATGGGGAGATGATTAGTTCGGATGTCCATGGGGCTAAAAAGCCACCAGATGGATGTTGTAACCCCAGCCAGGGGCAAAGGGACACTAGAGGCTTGCACCAGAGAAAAGGAACAATGTTCCATCAAAGACACTTTGGCAGGCCTGGACCTAGGGGGGTCTTTCCCTTCCACCATGACTTTGGCCCTTGAAGGCCCCTGGCATCATCATATTGAGCCTTGACGTCATCCAGTTAGGGTTTTGGCATGAGGACGACTTGTTTGGCACATGTGGCTGTTTTTGAGGTCTAACGTCTCATCTATGAGGCCTATCTTTCCATGATGGGGCCTAACGTCACCCTAAGAGGGGCATGACGTCACCCCTAAAGATAAATTAGGGTTTTAAATTGTTAATTTTATGTAAAACTGAATTTTTGATGTAAAATGGCCATGTCGGCCTTTTTGACCTAAAATGTAATTAAAGGTCATTGATATTGTATAAATAGAGAGTTAAAACTCTTATTTTTTCACTATCTTTCACTCACACAAGTGTGAGGTCTGCAATTCGGCCCTCTTTAAGGGTGATTGGCTGAAATTAACTAGTGCACAACTTCTTGGAGAGGCTATCTTTGGTGTATTTTGACATTTTCATGGTGGAAAATCTTCAACTAGAGTTTTGTAGCTAGATTATTCTTGATGAAGTAAGTAAAATCTGCAATTCTTCATTTATTTTGAATGGTTATGGTATGTTTACTTTTTCATTTTTAAGATTATGAAATTGCTAGTTTGAAACCCTGGAGAGAAGCACATGTTATTGTCCTTTTCTTTATAATTTTTCACCTACTTGTTTTTGCTAAGAAACATCTACTTCGAAGAATATACTAGAGCCCTACCTTTGTAGCACTCTAGTATTATTTGCTTCATTAGCTTCATACATTTTATTTCAAGCTTGATCTAAAGAAGAAGGAAATCGCTAGGGCCTAGGGTTACCTATTTTCTAGCATTTTTTCCTTCTAGGGTTTTAGGTATTGAGGCCTTAGGTTACTAACACCTCAATCACCTTACCCCTCATTTATTTGATCTAATATCATTTGTTGTTTTCCTCTAAGAATTGTCGCTGCAAACTTTGACTCCATTACCCTAAAAGGCACTAGTTCACACCTTACAAGTGATTGATTGACCAAACAAACTCTTAAGCCATCTACCTTAAGAATTTTACTAACTATTTCTAACTTTAGATTAGACTAACTCACTAACTAATTTGCTGCTTTTGCAAAAGATTGCTACAACCATCTATAACAACAACAAATTCATCTTAAAGGCAAGATTAAAAGTTGATAATACATTGCCATCATTGCTTCTGACAATTACTATCATTTTGTCAATTTTATGCTATCATTTCTTGTCATTTTTGAAACATTATTGAGGCATGATTGTGTAGTTGTTGCTAAATATATATTGCTGTTATAAATACTTATATTGCTTCAACTTTTATATCAACTTGTTCATTTTATCAAAAGTCTATGGTTTTATGAAGCGCTAACATCCTATGGTACTTGCAAATATCATCTTTTCTTGTTGTCTTGTTCCGGGCAGGTACACTTAAACATTATTTTGCTTCATTTCATTAAAACCCTTGAAACTTTTGATCAGAGTGACCTGTGAGAGGAGTTGTACTTTCTTAATACCTTTCCCTTAGCTTTTTGAAACCCCTAGGTCACTAGGGATGTCTCCCCTGGGGCAATACTCGTAAATAGAAAGAGGTGTCTTATTAAGGTGACAGTGATAGGACATTTTCCTTGTTACACCAATTTAGTATCCACTTGCCTTTGGCCTTGGGCAAGTACAAATTGCGCGATAACAAACCTTATATAATAAAGCTTGTATGTCCCTAAGATTAGTGTGAATTTGAAACTTGTGATATCTTAATTGTCGATCCTTCCCTCATGGTTACCCATAGTAACTCCATGACAAATCCTCTTGGATATGTGCATAATTATAAGACAAGGCATTCTTTTTACAGTGGCTTTTTGGACCATAAATGTGACATGACTACTTCAGGCACAACCTAGGCAACATTAAAAGTGTTAAAAGAAGGTTCTAGTGCTACCCACCACATCCATGTAATGGTGACAAGAATTGACTATTTTATCAACCAAAACCTCCCCGAGTATAGTTTTTTGACACATAAGCTTCCCTCTTGTAGAGACCTTACCCTACATAGACACACCCCCTGCTTTACAGTCCATTAGTTCCATAGTTTTCCTAGTTCCCATGACACCCATTCCATTCCATCCATAGATCCCAAGTTCATGTTGACACCTCGACCATTGAGATTTGCTCTGGCAGAGAACTTAAAGCATGGGTAATGGTGGATATTTTTTGTTGTTTTATTTATAAACCTACAAAGCAACAATGAAAAAACAAAATTATATTGAATTGAAATTGTTGAATTCAACTTGTTGAAATTGAAATGTGGAAAGTAGAATGTTGAAATTAAATTTCTACTATGGTACACTAACTCTCCCCCCCCCCCATCTCCACAATTCACAGTTGTTCCATCAGGGTTGGGACTACAGAGGGATTCGAGTGGGCACCCATCCACCTATAATTGTTTTAATTTGCCATCTAACTACATAAGTTGGACTGCACCCTTGCCCGTTATCTACAAAATTTTACAAGGTCCTTGTCATTGCATCCTTAACTTTCCTAGGTGTTTCCAAAATTTACTATCATGCATCATTATAAGATCCCGCTATCCAAACTGCTTGTTCCTAATATGCCTAGCATGCCTTATGTACCATTTCATGGTACCTAGATAGAAACTTGTGCTCTTCTAACTACACCAACATATCTAACCTATCCCATAACTATTGTACATTGAACATCTACATAGCAACAAATACTCGCATGCTTGGGATCAAATATTCTTGGGACATCATTTCTTCCATGACATACACCAAGTTGAATGGTGTGTGCTTAATCAATGTTTTGCATAGAGTCACATAGGCCATAAGATGGAAAGAATTATTTTGTCCCAATCATCCCTATTTCTTGAGCACATCTCAGTCAATCAAGATTCCAAAATTTTGTTAAATGCTTATATCATACCATTATCCCATGGATGATACAGTTTAGTCTTATCATGATTGATCATGGATTCATTTATAAGCATGGTAACTGCACCACCAATAAAAGGTTTACCTTGATCTCTAGTTAGGCTATATAGGCATCCAAACATGGTCATTATATTCTCAAACATGAACCTCACAGACTACTTCTTGTATCAATTTATGTTCTTTCATTTTATTAAAATTATGAATAAATTACAATACTTTATGTCATGGAGGTATGTGTTTTTTTCATTTATTAAGAGATACTACATAATGCAAGCCCTTACCACCAGAGATTGTGGCACGAGCACTTGCTATAGCTTCTCAACTTGAAGAACAAACATGATTGAAACCATGAAAAATGTAATCAATGTACCTTTTAGCAAAATAAGTTTCTAGTGGATATTAGGCAAGAGGATAGGAGAAAGATTTGGAAGTTCGGGAAGAAGAATATTGGAAGACTTTGGTAACTAAATAACAACATCAAATACCATGAGAAAAAACTACAATAAAATAAATGACTCATCTAGAGTCAAAATAATGACTGACCAAGTGGAGTGAATCACTTAGTGGTGATGTCATTGAGTGCTCAACAAATTATCAACCTTTGTTTGTGAATTATGAGCTCACTCAAATATGAGGTATTTTAGAGGCATTGTTTTAGATTATGATTCTATTGCTTTTCTTATACAATGAGAGAATAGTCTAGTGGAAATTATTTTATGTAAATTTATTGATGATAACCACATAAGAAACCTAGAGGTGACATGCTAATTAGAGCCTTGTGTTGATGATAATAAGCTTTACAATACTTTTACAAATGATTCATGGACCATGAGCAGAAACAATGTCATGTCTATGCATATAGTATTTGTATATGAACATCGTAAGATTTTGCTACACCATTCATTATTTGATAAAATTATAGTTTTCTTTGAGTGGTTCAAATTTCAAGTTGTAAGAATGGGATTACAGTGGAATCAATGAAAGAGGTTTTATACTGGATCTAGTTTGAATATGAATCCTACATTGGGTGACGACGATTGTTTTGTAAAGATTGATGCTAGAAATTTTATTTGCTTGGATGAGATTGTAGTGTCTATCACAGATCCAATCGATTTAACCATCAAGTTTGGCATGTATGTCTGCATCTATTGTGAAATTATAACCATTTTTTCTAGAGATGAATGCTTGTCCATCCCATATCCATTTGAAGCATTGGTATGTTTATTCAATGTTTCATTTGGTTAAACATTTTGTTGGGTGAGAATATTCAAAAGCCAATAAGACATTATCAGTAGAGGCCACCGGATTCTAGCATGTGTTATTTCCATTGGTGAGAGGTGTTTTGCACACTTCAAGCATTGACGATACCATCATATATCATTGTTGATGTGTTTTTCTCAATACTCTAATATTTTGTAATATTTTTTTTAGATGAAAAATTATTCATAATGATTGATGTTAGTTCCATTGTTATGCATTATAGGTATTGTCGATGTTTTCCTAAGACACATTGTTGACGAGGAGGCCATAAGTCACAATTTAAAATCTAGCCAAGTCCCTCGAGGTTACCAGTTGCTATTGTGGCTAGCAGTTGGGTCACCCTCCATTTGAATATTCCAAGGAATAGGGTGGCATGCCACAAGGTTTTCCTTGGAAAAAAAAGGTATTGTTGATGTTTTAGTTATTGAGAATTATATTAGAAGGTGATGACCAACCACTCAAAAAGGAGGAATTGTTCTTTTGTCATTTTCTTGATATGTTTGATGGAAATACTATTACATTTCAAGTTCTTCAAACAAAAGGTGATAATGAAGTTGTTGTTTCCAAATTATTCGCCCCTATAGAATATGGAAGTAAAGATGAAATACCTTCCTATATTGGCATTCCACAACCTCACCAAGTACGTTGTCACAACATTCAACTTATTTCATACAAGGGCACAATCACCTAAAATTTGATAATACAATATCTAGTGGCACATATGTGGAAATCCCATGTTCAATCAAAATTTTTATGATAGCTTTTGAACTTATGGTTTTCCATTTTATACATCCCAAGATTGTGGGAAGAGTAATTCATTAGAGTTCACTGTGGAATGATATCAAAATCTTAAGGAGGTTGTTTTCTATATGGCATGCATTTATTCATAGGTTCAACCCAACTTCATATTCATCACAACAATCATAGCCTCGTGGTAAATGGTGAGTAGGGAAAACATTCAAATTGCATTATTTATACAATAGTGTAGATTAGTCTTATGTGTTTATACATTTCTTTTGGGATACACACCAATGGGATCATGTGCATTGTTGTTATGGATTAGGTTGAGGATTGGAGTACCCCATTTGGAGTTGTAAACAACAATCCTTTGCATGAAAAACTATTTTGTTCAAAAAATGTTTGTTCTTATTAAATTAATATGTTATCCATTTTGTTATTTCATTGACACACATATTTTAGTATTTCTGGTTGTATGTACATTGCCATCCCTCTAATGTTATTTGAGTAATTATGACTATACTTTTATTTTTTCAGAATTTAAGTAAATTCAACAATGTCATGTTGCCTTTGTCATTTTTAATTATTTGGTTTTTCTCATTTAGAGAAATGGGATACCTACAAATGGACCTATTCAAATTATAATATTAATTCCAACTAAGATGGTGTAATTTTTTTTAACAATGTGCTACATTAGTGTCAAAACTATTATCTTTTATCTTGGATCCTTTTTTTACACAATGGATTTTAAAACAAGATGAGCTGCATAGTAGCAAGTCCCTACAGTTGGGGTAGGAATGCATGGGCGATGTTGAGGATTCAAGTTAGGGAAAGATGAAATATTATGGGCGACGCAAAGGATCCAAATCCAAGCTAATCAAAGATGAAGATGTTGATGATTTTTTCAAACAACATTATGGAGAACAAGAGCATGGAATCTCTCTAGTTTAGAGGAAAACGAAGCTCTCTCTTAGCAATAAAGAGTTTGATTGATTTGAAAACTCGAGGGATAAATGGTGTTGTAAATATTGTGTATGTCCGTACAATAAGGTATTTCCACAACATAATTGTGCCCAGAGAGTCTATCTTCTTTATGCCCTAGGAATTGGAGATGCACAATCTGTGTGAAGAGATGTAAGTTGGTGTATGGGCATGTTTGTGACTATATAATGTTGAATGCTATGTAGAAATAAATAGTATTTAGAAAGTAATTTTCAGATCGATATTGATTAAGCTATTTGTAATTGCACTTTGTTGTTTTAATTAGTGCGTCACTTCAAAGTTAAGTTGTGTAATAAAGCATCTATTTCAGCCCATCAAGTATCATTGCAAGAAATTTGTTTCAGCCCAACACATGTCATGTCACGTGGAATATTTGTGTTTGCATGAGACTCGACAGTCTTACACATCATGTTTTTGTTTGCACATGTGACGACGACCTCCCCCTTCTCTCTTGCCAAAGAGGGGCCATCGCGACCTCCCGGTCTAGGATTGTTCAAGTCATCGAACTAAATGGTTCATCAGGCTTCTGATGGAACCGATTTGGACTTGTTAAAGGCCCTTTTTACTTCGTCGACACCCGCGACATGGCACCTGCGGACCCTCTCCTTGTGCTTTTAGCTCTTGCACCAACGATGCTAGCTATCGCTGCTAGACTCCCTCATTGATGTGATCACGGACTACGACTGTGGGATAAATCCTTTCGCGACCCTGCACTTCAGGAGTTTCGCAAGTAGTTTTCTCCTCCTTCCTGATTTCTGAATCGACGAATACTTCGTTCGGTCCTCGTTCCTTTCACGATCAACGGCTGCGATCAAATCGTGAGTTCAGGCTTCATGAGTCTTCTCCTCTCCCGACTATGCTTCCTCCACTTGCAAATCAGTGATGCACTGATCCCTTGCCATGTACCCTTCCAGATCCAACGGTCTGGATTTGAAATCGTTCTTCGCGAATTTGCGAAGATCCTTGTTTGCCTCCACAAACCTTCCAAAGTTCTTCCTCTCAAACCTCTCAATATTCTGCCACCTGTATCCTTCTTGACGATGGATGAATTCTCCGTCTGTGGGACTTTAGTAAGTCCTCGAATCCTTTGCATGCTTAGTGCAACTTTTCCCTTTCGAGACTTAGGCTGTTCTCTAAGGCTTTCTGCACTCCTTGTAGAAATCTGTGCAGCTCTCCAGAGACTTTGCTCGGCTTGAAAACCTCTAAAGTTCCAAGTTCCTCTGCGAGTTTCTCGTGCCCTCGTGGCAACTTATTGCCCTTCCTCCTGAGCTTATAAGGTGAAATATTGACACCTTAGGTGCACTCCTTGCACTTGGCTCAGCTCTTCGACAACTTCTCCCTTGGCCTTGTGGAAAGGTTTAAGGAATCTCCTTTCCTTTGTCGATGCACTTCTTGCAAAGCCTTCCTTTACCAGAATGTTTAGCAATTCTAGGATTCTTCAACACCTTCACCCATGTTGCTCCTACGAATGCTAAAGCAAGCTCGATGCCCTCCTGTCAGAGTATTCCAAAGTGTTCAATAACTCTGGACTGTGCTTCTCTCCACACAGTCTTTATTTTCAAGGGACTTAACCGCCTTGAAATTTCTCCCTGATTCTGTAAATTAATCTGGCATGCCCTCCTGGAAGCTTCTCTTCTGACTCCACTGAGTTCAGATACACACTCATTGTGTCGTCTTACAGAGTTTCCAATATCTATCGCGCACTCCTTGCACTTATCCTAGAGAACCAGAATTAACTCAACACACTCTCGGATAGAAACCAGTGTCCCTATCCCTGCAGACGATTTCTAACATTCATCTATAATTCAAATGCATGTAAAATACATTCATAACATAGTACCCACTGAATAGAAATGTAAAACAGGAAAAATTGTCATTTTCTATTAATGGTAGAATGCTAAATTACAATGGTAGAGTCCGAGTTGCAATCGAGTCTCGAATCTCTGTATTTCTCCTTACAACCTATCCAACCCCCTATCGTCTAACCTCTACTTTGCAATAATACATAGATTTATACAAGAGGGGCTCAAATGAACTTCCATCGCAAGCTACATTGGTGGTGTCAAATCACCATCCCTAATGCCTATCGAAAGTCCAAATTACAATGATCGCTATCTGCTCCAAATCGGACGCAGATCTATTTCACCATTAGCCTATTAATGGTGACCTTATCTCCATCTTATGCGAAAGCACGATTTGGATCTTCCAGCTTGTCTTCAATTAATAACTGGATCTCATCTTGGATTCTTGAGGAAAAAATGAGAGGGTGACTCCTCTCCTTCCTTGAATGCACACCACACATGTTAATTAGCTAGTGCATGCTGAGATGGAGCAATGCTCCTGCATCATACTCCATAACAAAAAAATCATGGGCTCATGCTCATGAGATTTCCAACGTGGCTGAAATCCACCTAGATCCAAAACTTTCTCTTGGAGCTGTCTCTCGGCTCCTCTGCTCCGCTGTTTCTGTTCTTGCATATTTCTCGCTGCTCGTGTAGGTTTCTCTTCATCCAACTTCCTCGTGCTGACCGATTCTGTTGCTGATCTCGACATCAGCTCCCAGATCTCCTCGATCACCTCGTCCAGCTGCTCCCCTGGTTGGTTCTTCTGTTGCAGACTAACTTGCTGCACTCACTCCTTGTCAATGGGAAAATCACACTGGCTTCCCAAGACATCTTCTTCCTTTGTGGCCTTAGCTTGCCACTCTACTACAGTGTTCCCACCTGCAGATCTCTCATCACTTGACTTCTGCTCAGCTTTTACCTCTCTTGGTTCTTTGGCTAGTTCTATTCTAACTTTCACCAACTTCAACTCGTGTTGGTGTATCTCCCCCGACATGGCTATCTCCTGACAACCACCTTTTGGTTCTGGATTATCCAACCAATCCTCCAGTGCCCTTAATTCCAATTCCCACTGAGTGAGTAACTCAACTGGGTGTTTTCCTTCTATTAGTATCTGTTCCTCTCCTTCCATGATAGTCTCAGCTTGTTGTCTTCCTGTCGCATCTGCAACATCTGAGCTAGCCCCCCTCAGTCGCTTGGTCGGAGTATCTCAACTCCTCCAATGATCAGAACGTCCCTCGGATCCTCCGTTGTCGTTGTGATAAAAGTTTCTAACTTGTCATCATCTTCATTCACGCGGCTCACATATATGCGTGAATCTCCATCTGAGTGAGGTTTTTATTCTGCCTCCTCTCTATCTATCAATGAACTCTCAACATCTTGTCTCTTCTCCCCTGCCTCGCCGACATTTTATGAGATCCACTGATTCACTCTCATTGCCCACCTGACAACCTGCAAGATCCTTGCCAGATCTCTTTCCCTTATGATCGAGGTTTCCAGCATGCCTCAACCACCTCTCTAACATCTATTGTTGCCTCCTGGCCAACAACTTCTGAACATGCCATCTGGCTGTCCTCTTCAAAGGCCATTCGTACCTCCAATGTATCTTTGACTCCTGCTGCATCTTGAATGCTAGCTCCTCCATCTGCGCTCCTTGTCCATCTCCACCTTTCTCTTCTACGATTGGACTTATCCTCGACCATGCTTATGACCATCAATGGACATCTCGCTTTGTCTACAACCCACCTGGCTGTTTACCATCTGTTGCACGCCTTGCAACAACTCCAATAGAGCATCACACTTTGTCTCCCTTTGTCCACACTCTGAAGACAAAATCAAGCTTTGATACCACTTGACGATGACCTCCCCCTTCTCTCTTGTCAATGAGGGTCCATCGCGACCTCCCAATCTAGGATTGTTCAAGTCATCGAACCGAATGGTTCATTGAGCTCCTGATGGAACCGATTTCGACTTGTCACAGGCCCTTTTTACTTCCTCGACATCGCGATGTGGCACTTGCAGACCCTCTCCTTGCGCTTTTAGCTCTTGTGTCAACGACGCTAGCTCTCGCTGCTAGACTCCCTCGTTGATGTGACCACAGACTACGACTGTGGGCTAACTCCTTTTGTGACCCCTCACTTCGGGACTTTCGTGAGTGGTTTGATCCTCCTTCCAGATTTCCAAATCGACGAATACTTCGGGACCAATCTACAGTCCTCGTTTCTTTCGCGATCAACTATTGCGATCGAATCACGAGTTCAGACTTCACGAGTCTTCTCTTCTCCTGACTCTGCTTCCTCTTCTTGCAAATCAACGATGCAATGATCCCTTGCCAGGTACCCTTCCAGATCCAACGGTATGGATTTGAAATTGTTCTTCGTGACTTCGCGAAGATCCTTGTTTGCCTCCAAAAACCTTCCAAAGTTCTTCCTCCCGAACCTCTTGATCTTCTGCCACCTGTCTCCTTCTTGATAATGGATGACTTATCTATCTTCGAGACTTCAACAAGTCCTTGACTCCTTTGCACACTTAGTTCAACTTTTCCCTTTCGAGACTTAGTCTGTTCTCGAAGGCTTTCTACACTCCTTGTAGAAATCTGTGCAACTCTCCTGCGACTTTGCTTGGCTTGAAAACCTCCAAAGTACCAAGTTCCTCTGCGAGTTTATCATGCCCTCATGGCAACTTCTCGCCCTTCCTCCTGAGCTTATAAGGCAAACTCTCGACACCTTAGGTGCACTCCTTGCGCTTGGCTCA
Source organism: Picea sitchensis (assembly GCA_010110895.2). Classification (NCBI taxonomy): domain Eukaryota; kingdom Viridiplantae; phylum Streptophyta; class Pinopsida; order Pinales; family Pinaceae; genus Picea; species Picea sitchensis. The sequence continues at coordinate 71,522 of SNQJ01S0009970.1, read as the reverse complement.
GATCTTCAACGGCTTCTCCCTCGACCTTATGGAAAGGTTTAAGGCATCTCCTTTCCTTTGTCGACGCACTTCTTGCAAAGCCTTCCTTCACCAGAATGTTCAACAATTCTGGGATTCTTCAACACCTTCATCCATGTTTCTCCTGCGAATGCTCACGCAAGCTCGATACCCTCCTGGCAGAGTATTCCAGAGTGTTCAGTAACTCTGGACTGTGCTTCTCTCCACACAGTCTTTATTTTCAAGGGACTTGACAACCTTGAAATTTCTCCCTGATTCTGTAAATTAATATGGCATGCCCTCCTAGCAACTTCTCTTCTGACTCCACTGAGTTCAGATATGCTCTCCTTGCGTCCGCTTACAGAGTTTCCAATCTCTGTCGCGCATTCCTTGCACTTAGCCTAGAGAACCAAACTTAAATCAACACACTCTCGGATAAAAACCAATATCCCTATCCCTGCAGACGATTTCTAACATTCATCTACAATTCAAATGCATGTAAAAGACATTCATAACACAATACCCACTGAACAGAAATGTAAAACAGGAAAAACTGTCAGTTTCTATTAATGGTAGAATGCCAAATTACAATGGTAGAGTTCGAGCTGCAATTGAGTCTCGACTCTCTACATTTCTCCTTACAACGTATCCAACCCCTGTCGTCTAACCTCTATTTTGCAATAATACATAGATTTATAAAAGAGGGGCTCAAATGAGCTTCCGTCACAAGCTACATTGGTGGTGTCAAATCACCATCCATAATGCCTATTGAAAGGCCAAATTACAATGATGGCTATCTGCTCCAAATCAGACACAAATCTATTTCGTCGTCAGCCTATTAATGATGACCTTATCTCCAGCTTGCACGAAAGCACGATTTGGATATTCTAGCTTATCTTCAATTAATGCATGTATCTCATCTTAAATTCTCGAGGAAAAAATGAGAGGGTGACACCTCTCCTTCATTGAATGCGCACCACGCGTGTTAATTAGCCGACGTATGCTGAGATGGAGCGATGCCCCTGCATCAATATACACGAGACGATTGTCTATTATCTATCTAGGCAATAGTACAATAACAATATTGATCCGTTCATACACCCATACAATATCATAGTTCTCTTTACATCATTTGCATTGTTGTGTTTGATCTGAAGAACATGGTGGTTCTAATCGACATTAAAATTGTTGACATCGTAGATTTCAAAGTGATTATAGATATTGATGAGGAGCCCAACATCCTTTAGAGGCATCATTGTGTTTATAATTGACACGAAAGGTATCTAACACTTTGGTAGTTCATGCAAATGGTATTAAAAGTAAATGGCCTTCGAGATATTTAGTAATGTATATGAAACCTATGTTTAACAAGTGTTGATGTCGTTATGGACGAAAACATATTTACAAACAAGCACAAAATTTTTCAACTATATACAATATTTATTGTTTATCTGCTTATATAAATCATACATATATTTATATAATCTATATTAATGTTATCAAAATCAATTTGGTTTGGTTAAACCGAGATGGTTGGGTTGTTGGTTCTAATCAAGAGTTAAAATTGAATATGAATTTATATTGAAATTTTCAATTCTGTGATAGAATCGTGTAATGCTATGGAGTTATATCTTGTTTTTGTTTGCACATGCATGAGACAACTGTCTATTATCCAGGCCACTGGTACAGTAACGATATTGATCCATTCATACACCCATACAATATAATAGTTCTTATATTGAAAAGAAATCAATAAAAATGGAGACCAAGAAGACCATATATGTACGCAAACTACCTCGCGATCTCTCACACATTTTACATCTTCCTCACCCGTTCAATAGAATCCCAACAAAGTGTGTGCATATATGTTTTGATTGCCATTAAACCTAATTTATATATATTTTTATTGACACTAAACTTAATTTTGCCATGTACTTTACAGTGGATGTATTTTACTAAATCTTATTTCGTTTATTCATTTCTCAATAAACCCAATTTTGTTGATTCATTCCTCTACCCCGTAACCATTTAGTAAAGTTTACATTAATAAAGGCTGCTAACGAAGCTTATTTTAAGATAATGCTCTATATGTGTTATCATCAAAATTTGTACTAACTTTTATTATTGCACTTTTTTGTTTTTGTTTCCACCCAACAAGTGTAATATGTTTCATCCGTACATGTGTCACATGGAATTGGAAGTTTTGACCACCTCAATAGTAACCAATGAAAGGGATAAAAGTTGGGAATGGTAGCCTAACATAGGTTTTATGGAAAAAGACAAGTGTTATTTGTAGGTGGACACATTTTCTCCAGGGCTATGGGCATGGAGGAGTTGTAAAAGAAATGACACAAGTTCGACCTCGTGCAAAGAACCTTCAAATCCTCTGAACTATTGCTCACCATATTATCAGAATAAGTAACGTTGATGCTGCTAGGTTTGAATCTTTGAATTGTTGATGATACAAAGGAAGTCTAGTTTCTAAATCACTGCTATATTTGAGGTAAGTTGTTTGGTCGTTTGGCCTATTCACATTTGTGTTCAACATATTTTGCTAGGAAGTAGTAGTACCATTAGTATGCAACCCAGACTTTTGTCCTTCCTCTTGCAATTTATTTTCAACACAACATTCACATTCACACTCAACTAGCAGAGATGTGTATCTTCTTGTTCATGACCATTTAAAAACTTCTCAAAGATGATATTTTAATGATGACTATTCTGAGTGTTGAAACAAAGTTTATTTTTCTTCTTATATCCTAAAACTCAGTTTTCTTTGTTTATGGAGCCGCCCTTAGTTCTAAAAAGGAGTCAAAGTCTTTCAAGATTTTCGGGTCTCGGGGTTCGGCTATTCACGAAGTATGATTTTTAATAACAACTCCAAAGTCTCGATAACGAAGTCCCGAAAGTATTGTTTAAAAGAAATTAAACAGAATTAAAAGGAATAATTAAAAACGTTTAAAGGTTTTCTAAACCTTTCATATTTTCTTTTTCGGTTATCTCAACTTAAACAGTAGTTCAAAGTCCCGATGTGCTTTTTGCAAAATCTCTTTTTAATCGTGATTAACTATTTTTTAAACATACTTAACAAATCATTAATCAGTGGCATTTCGGAAAATTAAAGAGTTATCACTCTTTCGCACTCACAAAAACCCCGAAGCCCAATATCCCAAAAGTATTAAGCACTTAAGCATAATTAACTTAACATTAAAACAAGGTTAAAGATATTAAATGACTTTTCACGTTTCGCTATTCGAGAGTTTTCGAAGACATTCCTTTCGAAATCCCATTTTTGAATCGTCTATACATGTCAGTATTTATAACGGATTAGTGGAGATATTTTTAGCGTAAAGTGCGTATCTACAGGTGTACCATCCCCATTAAAGCATTTAATTTTTATCGCCTGTATCAATACGCTCAATTTAAGGCAAGTTAAGGGTTAATAAAGGTTTGTTATTTTGAATTTCATTCTCACTTTCAAACAAGAAGTGAGTTACATTCAAAAGAGCTCACACATTTCTCCTCTGTAACATGTTTTCATTTTTAGCACAAACATCATGGCACCCAAAAAAGTGCCTAAGAAGAGTGAAGAGGCCAGTGAGAGCTCAAATCCGGATGGAGATGTTGTATCCAATACTACACCACATGCTGTGGATTCAATCAAGTCCCAGAGACAGATTTTTGATATCTTGGAGTATGAGATGAGGAATTGCCTCGACGATTTCGAAAACGAAAAGACTGGAAATAAACTCAGGGATATAACAAAATTTGAGCACCATAAGATAGCCACACGACCGAGACTCATGCCATACAATGACATGATAAGCTGGGCTTTAGAAAAAACCGACATTCAGACTAGGAGCATTCTAAATCACCAAAAGGTCGTCGTCGACTCATTCAGACCAGAGCACATCCAAGTAATGTATAAACTGTCCCCTGTCTCTAAATACATTTTTAATGCCGAATTCATAGAAGAATTTCAAAGAAAGGAGTGTACATAATTGGATCAAACATATCCAGGTATAATCAAAGATTGGTGGGGAATTCGAGCAAAATTTAGAGCTGATACCCATGGCATTTATGCCACAACACCGTTAAAAGACTACATGGTTTATATAGCAATGATGTTGTGTAGATTGTTTGGGAGGAAAATTCCTACCCATTTTCTAGCGGAATGGATGCCAATTATACACGAGGTAGCAGAGGGTTTCACCTTCAACTGGGCCAAAATCCTGTCAGATAACCTAGCTAAAGAGATTAAGGATTACCAGATGGAAAAATCGAAAGGTCAACCTATATCTTTTTACATGTCTGCATATATTATGGATGCTATCTGTCACATGAATCCATTCCCCTTGATGAATTGGAGCTGGAACCCAGCCTGTGTTGAACCCATTCATGTTTATCACTCTAAACTATGGGAGGAGAATGTTAAAGATTTATTTTACGAAATCTGTCATTACGTAGTGATACCTGTGCACCAAATTTTGTATGGTTATGCACCCCCTCATATTTCAGAGCAAATCGTGGGAAATCTTAAGGTAGTTGCAGATTGGTTCATCGAAGAGAATTCCTCTTATGTCAGGGTCTTCGGATGTTCAATCCCCCCTCATGCTCTCCCTAAATTTCTCACTGACAGACTGGTGTGCAGAGAAGTGGCATACCAGATAATAACAAGAGGCATTGGTACAGAGTTAAAATCATCTCAGAAGAAATTCTGGCCAGTTTTTCCTGCACAGATTGGGAAGTTTTCATTGCTTAGTCTTGGCCATTCTAAAGTGGAATCCGCAGCATTAGAAGACATTAAGCTGGCAGATCTTGAACTCAGAAAGCATTAACCATACCAAATTGTGGGAAATCATATAGCTCATTGCAACATGAAAATGTTGAGCATGAAAACTCCCCCTATGACGATATATTCAAAGGAGCCAGAGAATATGAGGAGATATTAGAGAGAGTTTAGGCATTACCCCCTGACCTGCAGACCAACTTTCTTGCTTTCTAGAAACACAAATGAAGTGGGTTGCCAAAAATATTACAAGGGGAATCAATAACCTCTCCTTCGGAACAAGAAATCATACATCAAGGGTTCAAGCCAAAGCCTTATGACAAGAAGACTGCAGAAGAAAATTCGAAGAACACTAAAGCGTCTTCACAAAAATTAGAAGCTTCACAAACAAAGCACCCAAAGTTAGAAACAGAGTCTACACTCGAGACACCTCCAAATTAAAGTCAAACAATTCCTCCTTCAGTATCAACTATTCCTGCCGATATCCCTAAAACAACAGGAGAAACCCAATCTACAGAGTTTGGCAACCCTATTACATCATTGACTCCTTTACAGTCAACATTTGGGACTCCTCATCTAGAATTTATATATGTAAGTGACCTCACTCCAATCTCTAGAGAAGAGATACCTTACTCTGATTATTTTTTCAGTAAGAAGAGGAAACCAGTAGTGAAACAAGAAATGCATTTGAGAGAAGGCACAATGGTAAAGAAACATAGAGTGCTCATAGATGGACAGAACCTAGAAGAGGAAGATTTCACCACTGAGTTAGCAGGCTCTATGGGAGCTTTGGCAACGACTAACTTATTTTTGACAATATAAAAACAAGTTTGAAGCAGAAGAATCAAATGATAACCCAGCTGCAAGGCCAAATAAAGAACTCAGAGAGTAGTATTAGAGAGGAAACAAATAAAGGGCTGGAAAAAGCTAGAGCTGCTGACAAACAAGAGATTCAACTGCTCAAATATAGCTTGGATGAGATGGATACGAAGATCCAAGACAGTCAAGGACATGTCATCCATCAGGAAGAATTAGCGAGACAGTTGCAGGATAGGCTGAATTCTATTCAAAATCAGGTAATAGATTTAAATGTTTTTCAAGCCCAAGCACTGGAGGTGTATATGAAGATAGAAGCAGAGCAACAAAGATTGATTTCTAAAGTAGAAGTTATTCATAACTATCTCCAAGAAGTAAGTCAATCTTCTGATAACATTTCTTTCAAAGAAAAAGAGGCTAAAGCAGCCCGAGCTACTTTTCAAAAGGTAGTTGTACTTTTGGCAAAATAAGAGGTATCAGAAAATCCAAGGTTGTCTGTTGCAGAGCAGATCAGGGGTGATATCATGCTTAAAGTATGGGGAGCCAACATAGCTGAAAGAAAGAAAATGGACAAGGATGTCAAGGATGATTGTGAAGAGACTTTCGATTTGCTAGACAAAGGATTGTTAGGTATTGGAGAAAACGATTTCCCTAGGCTACTAGTATAGATCAATATTGTAAGACATCAACTGAAACTCAAAGAGAACTTGAATGAAATTCATGTTGAAATCTCGCAATTAAAGGAGATTGGTTTTACCCAAATAGACAGGTGGTTGGTGAAGCCAAATTTAAAATTGCAATCAGTTAAGTTTTCTAACAAAGAGATTGAAGATTGATTCCCGAAACTTCAGAGAAAGTTTTATCTGTTCGAGGCAAAGGATATACCGGAGCCTCCTAGATTTTTTGTGCATTTTCTAGAAAAATGTATTGAATGTCTCAGACCAAAAGAATGAGATACTTCGAAAAAGCCATGAATTATCATATTGTAAACTCACATTATCAAGATGATAGAGAAATAAAAGATAACCATGCAAACGGTTCAAGTTTGCGTTTTTGTAACCATTAGCTCCTAAGAGTTAGGAAATCACCAATCGTTAAGAATTGGTGAATTTGTATAAATATAACTTCGTAAGACTGAGAAAAGGATTTTTTTTTGGTTGATTGTACTAGAGAAGTTTTCTCATTTACAGTGATTAATGAAAATACAAATGGAGATTCCAAATTCTGTTAGCCCTGAGTTATGTGTTCCTCTTTACTTTCATTTTCAACATATTTCCCTTATGCATTTTTAATGAATGTTTAACTACAATTTAGTACAACATCTACTGTGGTTAAGAGTTATTTGGTTATCTAATTGTTTACATTTTTTCCTCTGTGCTTGCTATTAGCAGGCCCAAGACCTGTAGATTATTCAGATTACTATATTTTATGCTTCATTAGAGATCTCTTGTCTTTCTTCTTCCCTTGTTTCAAAGTGAGATTCCTCCATGATTGATGCCTCACATTGTTTAAACAAATTTCTGTTTTTCTCCCATCACTTTCATGATTTTTGGATTTGACTCAGGAACGGGAAATGACCTCTGAAACTGTTATGTTATTAATCTAAGTTTGGGAATTTTTTCTTTTATAATCCAAAATAGAAATAGAAAACCTTGAAAACAAAGTAATAGAGTTTTTAACCTTTATCCTTCATGACTGTACCGGTTACAAGACAACCCAATATAGAACCCGACCTTTCAGATCAGACTAGCATTGCTTTAAACTTATTTAACACTATCGTGCAGACAACAAACACCCAGTTTGAATTAGAACGTTCATGGGATATAAGCATCCAGGAACACTGGGAAGATAGACAGAGACAATTAAGAAACCAACCATAGATTTTCTTTTTAGCAACTGATAATTTTTATACCTTAACTTTCTCTACCTTTTTCGGATGCCTAGACTTTATATTTTAAAGCCTTAAGTATAAACTCTGGAACAACATCTTTTTGGCGCCGTTGCCGGAGAACGAAACTATTTTCCCGGAGAGGAACGACATTGATAATTTCTTTCTTTAGTAGTGAACAAAGATCGAAAACTTTATAAGGCTACTTTCATATTTCACTTGGTGACTCCACGATTAATAAATTGGCTTTTAACTGAAAGAATACTAGGAAGAATCCAGATGATAAACAGACTTCACTTGTATTCGACCCAGAAATTTTTTTGAAATCAAGAAGATACCTTAAACAGACTACTTCATCGACAAATAGGATTTATCAACCTAAATTAATACAATCAAACACTGAGGATCTACCTGAAAGTTCAAATACTCCACTCCTTTGCGGATAACTATCCACTGATAGAATTGTAACTTTAGAGCCTGGATTGGTCTTACCCGAATTTAAAACTGAGACTTTCTCAATTGTTCCTTTCACCTATAGAAGTAAAAGATCTATCTCTCTCCCCGCTTCGATTGACATCTCTTCACTTCCCAAAGTTCAATTTCCCATCTCTAAGAACTCCGACGAATATACTACTTACCTTGACTCAACTCTTGTTGATTCTCCTGTATATTCACCCCGTGAGTCCGAAGAAACGAGCCCACGATTTCAAAGTCCTTCTTTTTCAAGTTTCCTGTCCCTTGACGACCAGTTTCCTGAATTCATCTTGCTCTATGAAGCCCCTAAATTTTCCCTTGTCCATGGTCAAGTCACCTCTTCATTTGTTTCCTTAAGGATCTTCCCATAAGCTTCTTAAGAGAAGAAAAGGTCTCACCTTAATTTTGGAAACTCATAAACTAACCTTAAAAATGATAATAGGTAAAAATTTATAGTTCCTCTAACTTTAGGTGAACCACACATATGTTTGAGTTAATCCTAACTTCCTTAGTCATTCTAACAGGAATAAACTGATTGGTTTCACTCAAGGAAAATCCCTAAAAAATATCAATAAGAATTCCCTTAAGAATTTCCCTGAAGCCAAGGATGTTTGAAGGTCAGAAGAGGATTAGTCTAGAGCAATCAAAGTGAGTTGACAAGCCTCCGTTGTTAAATTTTTAAGCAGATATTTTCCCGAGTATATTACATACTCATTGATTTCCCCCACTTCATATTTTAAAAATAAATATAGACAGATGGTGAAAGGAAATTCATCTGAACGATTGCCCCCATCTAGTCCAAAGAGATGAAGAAAGGAAATTCATAATATGATTTCCCTCATCTCAACATTTAAATGCTAGAAAACAATGGAAGTGGTAAAAGGAAATTCAATGTGGGAAATCTGTTAACTTCACTGGGGTATTGAACAGGCTCGCTGGTAGTGAAGAAATATCTACATATCTGATAGGTTGTTATACATGAATTACAAGATGCTCTGGTAACTATTCCTCTTTCGTTTGGATCTACATTGTAAGCTTATGGGATCCCCTAATTCGAAACATTGAAATTACTTTACCTTGATGCGAACAGAATCAGATAAAACCTGGTAGAATGGTTAATTTTGTTTCGATTATCTTACACAAATCTGAGGTCATTTTTAGAGAAGGAAATCTATTATGAGCCTAACTCAAGATCACCAAATGTTTTAGTTTTGAAGAGTTTTCAAAGTTAAGGATGAAGTCTTAAAGTCTCGTTTTGAGTTTTCTCCAAAATGTGTTTCACAGAGCTGCATTAATGACTCCATTTACCCAACGAAGGCACTTGGTCTACGTGTTCTTCTCGTCCTGCAAGGAGACAAGATCCCTAGATGGAGCCTATGTTGAAACAAAGTTTATTTTTCTTCTTATATCCTAAAACTCAGTTTTCTTTGGTTATGGAGCCACCCTTAGTTCTAAAAAGGAGTCAAAGTCTTTCAAGAGTTTCGGGTCTCGGGGTTCGGCTATTCACAAAGTATGATTTTTAATAACAGCTCCAAAGTCCCGATAACGAAGTCCCGAAAGTATTGTTTAAAAGAAATTAAACCGAATTAAAAGGAATAATTAAAAACATTTAAAGGTTTTTTAAAGCTTTCATATTTTCTTTTTCGGCTATCTCAACTTAAACAGTAGTTCAAAGTCCCGATGCATTTTTTATGAAATCTCTTTTTAGTCGTGATTAACTAATTTTTAAACATAATTAACAAATTGTTAATCAGTCGCATTTCTGAAAATCAAAGAGTTATCACTCTTTCGCACTCGAAAAATCCCGAAGCCCGAAATCCCGAATGTATTAAGCACTTAAGCATAATCAACTTAATATTAAAATAGGGTTAGATATATTAAATGACTTTTTGCGTTTCACTATTCGAGAGTTTTCAAAGACATTCCTTTCGAAATCCTAGTTTTGAATCGCCGATACATGTCAGTATTTATAACGGGTGGAGATATTTTTAGCGTAAAGTGCGTATCTACAGGTGTACCATCCCCATTAAAGCATTTAATTTTTATCGCCTGTATCAATACGCTCAATTTAAGGCAAGTTAAGGGTTAATAAGGGTTTGTTATTTCGAATTTCATTCTCACTTTCAGACAAGAAGCGAGTTACATTGAAAAGATCTCATGCATTTCTCCTCTGTAACAGGTTTTCATTTTTAGCACAAACATCATGGCACCCAAAAAAGAGCCTAATAAGAGTGAAGAGGCTGGTGAGAGCTCAAACCAGATGGAGATGTTGTATCCGATACTACACTACATGTCGTGGATTCAATGAAGTCCTAGAGATAGATTTTTGATATCTTGGAGTATGAGCTGAGGAATTGCCTTGAAGATTTCAGAAATGAAAAGAATGAAAATAAACTCAGGGATATAGCATAATTTGAGCTCCATAATAGAGCCACACGACCAAGACTCATGCCATACAATGACATGATAAGTTGGGATTTAGAAAAAACTGACATTCAGACTAGGAGCATTCTAAATCACGAAAAGGTCGTTGTCAGCTCATTCAGACCATAGCACATCCAAGTAATGTATAAACTGTCCCCTATCTCTCAATACATTTTTAATGCCGAATTCATAGAAGAATTTCAAAGAAAGGAGTGTACAGAATTGGATCAAACATATCCAGGTATAATAAAATATTGGTGGGGAATTTCAACGAAATTTAGAGCTGATACCCATGGCATTTATACCACAACACCGTTAAACGAATACATGGTTTATATAGCAATGATGTTGTGTAGATTGTTTGGGAGGAAAAGTCCTACCCATTTCCTGGAGGAATGGGTGCCAATTATACACGAGGTAGCAGAGGGTTTCACCTTCAACTGGGCCAAAATCCTGTCAGATAACCTAGCTAAAGAGATTAAGGATTACCAGATGGAAAAATCGAAAGGTCAACCTGTATCTTTTTACATGTTTGCATATATTATGGATGCTATTTGTTACATGAATCCATTCCCCTTGATGAATTGGAGCTGGAACCCAGCTTGTGCTGAAGCCATTCATGTTTATCACTCTAAACTATGGGAGGAGAATGTTAAAGATTTCTTTTACGAAATATGTCACTATGTAGTGAATCCTGTGCATCAAATTTTGTATGGTTATGCACCCCCTCAGATTTCAGAGAAAATCATGGGAAACCTTAAGGTAGCCGCAGATTGGTTCATCGAAGAGAATTTCTCTTATGTCAGAGTCTTTGAATGTTCAATTCCCCCTCATGCTCTCCCTAAATTTCTCATTAACAGTCTGGTGTGCAGAGAACTGGCATACCAGATAATAACAAGAGGCATTGGTACAAAGTTAAAAGCATCTCAGAAGAAATTCTGGCCAGTTTTTCCTGTGCAGATTGGGAAGTTTTCATTGCTTAATCTTGGCCATTCTAAAGTGGAAGCCGCATCATTAGAAGACATTAAGCTGGTAGATCTTGAACTTAGAAAGCATGAACCATACCAAATTGTGGGAAATCATCTAGCTCATTGCAACATGAAAATTTTTGAGCATGAAAACTCCCCCTGTGACAATATATTCAAAGGAGTCAGAGCACATGAGGAGATATTAGAGAGAGTTCAGGCATTATCCCTTGACCTGCACACCAACTTTCTTGCTTTCCAGAAACACAGACGAAGTGGGTTGCCAAAAATACTACAAGGGGAATCAATAACCTCTCCTTCAGAACAGAAAAGCATACCTCCAGGGTTCAAGCCAAAGCCTTCTGACAAGAAGACTCCAGAAGAAAATATGAAGAAGATTTAAGCGTATTCAAAAAAAGCAGAAGCTTCACAAACAGAGCACCCAAGGTTGGAAACATAGTCTACACTCAAGACACCTCCAAAGTCGAGGCAAACGATTCCTCCTTCAGTATCAACTATTCCTGCCGATATCCCTAAAACAACAGTAGAAACCCAATCTATAGAGCTGGGCAACCCTATTACATCATTGACTCCTTTTAAGTTAACATTTGGGACTCCTCATATAGAAGTTATATATGTAAGTGACCTCACTCCAATCTCCAGAGAAGAGATACCTTCCTTTGATTAATTTTTGAATAAGAAGAGGAAAGCAATAGTGAAACAAGAAATACATTTTAGAGAAGGCACAATGGTAAAGAAACAAAGAGTGCTCATAGATGGAAAAAACCTAGAAGAGGAAGATTTCGCCACCGAGGTAGTAGGCTCTATGGGAGCTTTGGCAATGACTAACTTATTTTCAGTTGCCAATCTAAAAACGAGGTCGAAGTAGAAGAATCAGATGATAGCCCTGATGCAAGGCCAAATAAAGAACTCAAAGAGTAGTATTAGAGAGGAAATAAATAAAGGGCTGGAAAAAGCTAGAGTTGATGACAAACATGAGATTCAGCTGCTGAAATCTAGCTTGGATGAGATGTATAGGAAGATGCAAGCCACTTAGGGACATGCCATCCATCAGGAAGAATTAGCGAGACAGTTGCAGGATAGGATAATTTCTATTCAAAATCAGGTAATAGATTTAGATGTTTTTCAAGCCCAAGCACTGGAGGTGCATATGAAGATAGAAGCAAAGCAACAAAGATTGATTTCTAAAGTAGAAGTTATTCATAACTATTTCCAAGAAGTAAGTCAATCTTCTCATAACATTGCTTTCAAAGAAAAAGAGGCTAAAGCAACCCAGGTTACTTTTCAAAAGGCAGTTGTACTTTCGACAAAAGAAGAGGTATCAGAAACTCCAAGGTTGTCTGTTGCATAGCAGATTAGGGGTGATATCATGCTTAAAGTATGGGAGGCCAACATAGCCGAAAGCAAGAAAATGGCCAAGGAAGTCAAGGATGATTGCGAAGAGACTTTCGATTTTCTAGACAAAGGATCATTAGGTATTGGAGAAAACGATTGCCCTGGGCTACTAGGACTGATCAATATTGTAAGACATCAACTGAAACTCAAAGAGAACTTGAATGAAATTCAGGTTGAAATTTTGCAATTAAAGGAGATTGATGTTAACCAAATAGACACGTGGTTGGTAAAGCCAAATTTAAAATTCCAATTAGTTAAGTTTACTGACAAAGAGATTGAAGACTGATTCCCGAAACTTCAGAGAAAGTTTTATCTGTTCGAGGCAAAGGATATACCAGAGCCTCCTAGATTTTTTGTGCATTTTCTAGAAAAATGTATTGAATGTCTCAGACCAAAAGAAGGAGATGCTTTGAAAAAACAATGAAGTATCATATTGTAAACTCATATTATCAAGATGATAGAGAAATAAAAGATAACCATGCAAATGGTTCAAGTTGGCGTTTTTGTAACCATTAGCTCCTAAGAGTTAGGAAATCACCAACCGTCAAGAATTGGTGAATTTGTATAAATATAATTTCGTAAGACTGAGAAAAGGCTTTTTTTTCGGCCAATTGTACTAGAAAAGTTTTCTCATTTACAGTGATTAATGAAAATACAAACGGAGATTCCAAATTTTGTCAACCCTGAGTTATGTGTTCCTCTTTACTTTCATTTTCAACATCTTTCCCTTATGCATTTTTAATTGATGTTTAACTGCAATTTAGTACAACATCTATTGTGGTTAAGAGTTATTTGGTTATCTATTTGTTTACAGTTTTTCCTCTGTGCTTGCTATTAGCAGGCCCAAGACCTATAGATTATTTAGATTACTATATTTTATGCTTCATTAGAGATATCTTGTCTTTCTTCTTCCCCTGTTGCAAAATGAGATTCCTCCATGATTGATGCCTCACATTGTTTAAACAGCTTTATGTTTTTCTCCCATCACTTTCATGATTTTTAGATTTGACTCAGGAACAGGAAATGACCTCTGAAACTGTTATGTTATTAATCTAAGTTTGAGAATTTTTTCTTTTATAATCCAAAACAGAAATAACAAACCTTGAAAACAAAGTAATAGAGTTTTTAACCTTTATCCTTCAAGACTGTACCAGTTACAAGACAACCCAATATAGAACCCGGCCTTTCAGATCAGACTAACATTGCTTTAAACTTATTTAACACTATCTTGCAAACAACAAACACCTGGGTTGAATTAGAACGTTCATGGGCAACAATTGAACGAGATATAAGCATCCAAGAACACTGGGAAGCTAGACAGAGAGAGTTAAGAAACCAACCATAGTTTTTCTTTTTAGCAACTGATACTTTTTATACCTTAACTCTCTCTACCTTTTTCGAATGCCTAGACTTTATATTTTAAAGACTTAAGTATAAACTCTGGAACAACATCTTTTTGGCGCCATTGTTGGGGAACGAAGAAACGAAACTATTTTGCCTGGGAGGAATGACATTGATAATTTCTTTCTTTGGTAGTGAACAAAGATCGAAAACTTTATAAGGTTACTTCCATTTTTCACTTGGCAACTCCATGATTAATAAACTGGCTTTTAACTGAAATAATACCAGGAAGAATCTAGATGATAAACAGACTTCGTCTGTATCCAACCCAGAAAATTTTTTGAAATCAAGAAGATACCTTAAACAGACTGCTTCATCGAAAAATAGGATTTATCAACCTAAATTCACACAGTCGAACACTAAGGATCTACCTGAAAGTTCAAATACTCCACTCCTTTGCGGAGAACTATCCACCGATAGAATTGTAACCCTAGAGCCTGGATTAGTCTTACCCGAATTTAAAACTGAGACTTTCTCAACTGTTCCTTTCACCTATATAAGTAAAAGATCTATCTCACTCCCCGCTTCAATTGACATCTCTTCACTTCCCGAAGTTCAGTTTCCCACTCTTAGAACTCCAATGAATATACTATTTACCTTGACTCGACTCCTATTGATTCTCCTGTATATTCACCCTGTGAGTCCGAAGAAATGAGCCCACTATTTCCAAGTCCTTATTTTTCAAGTTTCCCGTCCCTTGACAACCAGTTTCCTGAATTCATCTTGCCCTATTAAGCCCCCAACTTTTCCCTTGTCCACGGTCAAGTCACCTCTTCATCTGTTTCCTTAAGGATCTTCCCATAAGCTTCTTAAGAGAATTAAAGGTCTCACCTTAATTTTGGAAACTCATAAACTAACCTTAAAAATGAGAATAGGTAAAAATTTATAGTTCCTCTAACTTTAGCTGAACCGGAAGTATGTCTGGGTTAATCCTAACTTCCTTAGTCATTCTAACATGAATAAACTGATTGGTTTCGCTCAAGGAAAATCCTTGAAAAATATCAATAAGAATTCCCTTAAGAATTTCCCTGAAGCCAAGAATGTTTGAAGGTCAGAAGAGGATTAGTCTAGAGCAATCAAAGTGAGTTGACAAGTCTCTGTTGTTAAATTTTTAAGAAGATATTTTCCCGAGTATATTACATACTCATTGATTTCCCCCACTTCATATTTTAAAAATAAATATAGATAGATGGTGAAAGGAAATTCATCTAAATGATTGCCCCCATCTAGTCCAAAGATATGAAGAAAGGAAGTTCATAATATGATTTCCCTCATCTCAACATTTAAATGCTACAAAACAATGGAAGTGGTAAAATGAAATTCAATGTGGGAAATCTGATAACTTCACCAGGGTACTGAAGAGGCTCGCTGGCAGTGAAGCAATATCTACATATCTGATAGGCTGTTATACATGAATTACAAGATGCTTTGGTAACTATTCCTCTTTCGGCTGGATCTACATTGTAAGCTTAAGGGATCCCCTAATTCGAAAGAATGAAATTACTTTACCTTGATGCGAACAAAATCAGATAAAACCTGGTAGAATGGTTAATTTTGTTTCAATCATCTTACACAAATTTGAGGTTAGTTTTAGAGAAGGAAATCTATTGTGAGCCTAACTCAAGATCACCAGATGTTTTAGTTTTGAAGAGTTTTCAAAGTTAAGGTTGAAGTCTTAAAGAATCGTTTTTAGTTTTCTCCAAAATGTGTTTCACAGAGCTGCATTAATGACTCCATTTACCCAATGAAGGCACTTGGTCTACATGTTCTTCTCGTCCTGCAAGGGATCGAGATCCCTAGATGGAGCCTATGTTGAAACAAAGTTTATTTTTCTTCTTATATCCTAAAACTCAGTTTTATTTGGTTATGGAGCTGCCCTTAGTTCTAGAAAGGAGTCAAAGTTTTCAAGAGTTTTGGGTCTCGGGGTTCGACTATTCACAAAGTATGATTTTTAATAACAGCTCCGAAGTCCCGATAACGAAGTCCTGAAAGTATTGTTTAAAAGAAATTAAACCGAATTAAAAGAAATAATTAAAAACGTTTAAAGGTTTTCTAAACATTTCGTATTTTCTTTTTCGGCTATCTCAACTTAAACAATAGTTCAAAGTCCCGATGCGCTTTTTACGAAATCTCTTTTTGATCATGATTAACTAATTTTTAAACATACTTAACAAATTGTTAAGCAGTCGCATTTTGGAAAATCAAAGAGTTATCACTCTTTCACACTAAAAAAACCTCGAAGCCTGAAATCCTGAATGTATTAAGCACTTAAGCATAATTAACTTAACATTAAAACAAGGTTAAAGATATTAAATGACTTTTCACGTTTCGCTATTCGGGAGTTTTCGAAGACATTCCTTTGAAAATCCCAATTTTGAATCGCCGATACATGTCAGTATTTATAACAGATTAGTGGAGATATTTTTAGCATAAAGTGCATATCTACAGGTGTACCATCCCCATTAAAGAATTTAATTTTTATCGCCCGTATCAGTATGCTCAATTTAAGGCAAGTTAAGGGTTAATAAAGGTTTGTTATTTCACATTTCATTCTTACTTTCAGACAAGAATCGAGTTACATTCAAAAGAGCTCACGCATTTCTCCTCTGTAATAGGTTTTCATTTTTAACACAAACATCATGGCATCCAGAAAAGTGCCTAAGAAGAGTGAAGAGGCCGGTGAGAGCTCAAATCCGGATGGAGATGTTGTATCCAATACTACACCACAGGCTGTGGATTCAATCAAGTCCTGGAGATAGATTTTTGATATCTTGGAGTATGAGCTGAGGAATTGCCCCAACGATTTCAGAAACGAAAAGACTGAAAATAAACTTTGGGATATAGCAGAATCTGAGCTCCATATGATAACCACATGGCCGAGACTCATGCCATACAATGGCATGATAAGCTGCGCTTTAGAAAAAACCGACATTCAGACTAGGAGTGTTCTAAATCACCAAAAGGTCGTCGTCGGCTCATTCAGACCAGAACACATCCAAGCAATGTATAAACTATCCCCTATCTCTAAATACATTTTTAATGCTGAATTCATAGAAGAATTTTAAAGAAAGGAGTGTACAGAATTGGATCAAACATATCCAGGTATAATCAAAGATTGGTGGAGAATTCCAGCGAAATTTAGAGCTGATACCCATAGAATTTATGCCACAACACCATTAAATGAATACATGGTTTATATAGCAATGATGTTGTGTAGATTGTTTGGGAGGAAAAGTCCTACCCATTTCCTGGCGGAATGGGTGCCAATTATACACGAGGTAGTAGAGGGTTTCACCTTCAACTGGGCCAAAATCTTGTCAGATAACCTAGCTAAAGAGATTAAGGATTACCAGATGGAAAAATCGAAAGGTTGACCTGTATCTTTTTACATGTCTACATATATTATAGATGATATCTGTCACATGACTGCATTCCCCTTTATGAATTGGAGCTGGAACCCAGCCTGTGTTGAACCCATTCATGTTTATCACTCTAAACTATGGGAGGAGAATGTTAAAGATTTATTTTACGAAATATGTCACTACGTAGTGATACGTGTGCATCAAATTTTGTATGGTTATGCACCCCCTCGGATTTCAGAGCAAATCATGGGAAACCTTAAGGTAGTTGCAGATTGGTTCATTGAAGATAATTTCTCTTATGTCAGAGTCTTTGAATGTTCAATCCCCCCTCATGCTCTCCCTAAATTTCTCACTGACAGACTGGTGTGCAGAGAAGTGGCATACTAGATAATAACAAGAGGCATTAGTATAGAGTTAAAAGCATCTCAGAAGAAATTCTAGCCAATTTTTCCTGTGCAGTTTGGGAAGTTTTCATTGCTTAATCTTGACCATTCTAAAGTGGAAGCCACATCATTAGAAGACATTAAGCTAGTATATCTTGAACTCAAAAATCACGACCCATACCAAATTGTGGGAAATCATCTATCTCATTGCAACATGAAAACATTTGAGCATGAAAACTCCCCCTGTGACGATATATTCAAAGGAGCCAGAGCATATGAGGATATGTTAGAGAGAGTTCAAGCATTGCCCCCTGACATGCATACCAACTTTCTTGCTTTCCAGAAACACAGACGAAGTGGGTTGCCAAAAATATTACAAGGGGAATCAATAACCTCTCCTTCGGAACAGGAAAGCATACCTCCAGGGTTCAAGTCAAAGCCTTCTGACAAGATGACTATAGAAGAAAATTCGAAGAACACTGAAGCGTCTTCAGAAAAAGAAGAAGCTTCACATACAGAGCACCCAAGGTCTGAAATAGAGTTTACACTCGTGACACCTCCAAAGTCAAGTCAAATGATTCCTCCTTCAGTATCAACTATTCCTACCGATATCCATAAAACAACAGGAGAAACCCAATCTAAAGAGTTGGGCAGCCCTATTACATCATTGACTCCTTTACAGTCGATGTTTAGGACTCCTCATCTAGAAGTTATATATCTAAGTGACCTCATTCCAATCTCTAGAGAAGATATACGTTCCTCTGATTATTTTTTCAGTAAGAAGAGGAAAGCAGTAGTGAAAGAAGAAATGCATTTGAGAGAAGGCACAATGGTAAAGAAACACATAGTGCTCATAGATGGACAAAACCTAGAAGAGGTAGATTTCACCACTGAGGTAGTAGGCTCTATGGGAGCTTTGGCAATGACTAACTTATTTTCAGTTGAAAATCTAAAAACAAGGTTGAAGCAGAAGAATAAAATGATAGCTCAGTTGCAAGGCCAAATAAAGAACTCAGAGAGTAGTATTAGAGAGGAAATAAATAAAGGGCTGGAAAAAGCTAGAGCTGTTGACAAATAGGAGATTCAACTGCTCAAATATAGCTTGGATGAGATGTATAAGTAGATGCAAGCTAGTCAGGGACATGTCATCCATCAGGAATAATTAGCGAGACAGTTGCAGGATAGGCTGAATTCTATTCAAAATCAGGTAATAGATTTAAAAGTTTTTCAAGCCCAGGCACTGAAGGTGCATATGAAGATAGAAGCAGAGCAACAAAGATTGATTTCTAAAGTAGAAGTTATTCAGAACTATTTCCAAGAAGTAAGTCAATCTTTCGATAAAGTTTCTTTCAAAGAAAAAGAGGCTAAAGTAGCCCGGGCTACTTTTCAAAACACAGTTGTACTTTCGACAAAAGAAGAGGTATCAGAAACTCCAAGGTTGTTTGTTGCAGAGAAAATCAGGGGTGATATCATGCTTAAAGTATGGGAGGCCAACATAGCCAAAAGCAAGAAAATGGCCAAGGAAGTCAAGGATGATTGTGAAGAGACTTTCGATTTGCTAGACAAAGGATCGTTAGGTATTTGAGAAAACGATTGCCCTGAGATACTAGGACAGATCAATATTGTAATACATCAATTGAAACTCAAAGAGAACTTGAATGAAATTCGGGTTGAAATTTCACAATTAAAGGAGATTTATGTTACCCAAATAGACAGGTGGTTGGTGAAGCCAAATTTAAAATTGCAATCAGTTAAGTTTGCTGACAAAGAGATTGAAGACCGATTCCCGAAACTTCAGAGAAATTTGTATCTGTTCAAGGAAAAGGATATACCAGAGCCTCCCAGATTTTTTGTGCATTTTCTAGAAAAATGTATTGAATGTGTCAGACCAAAAGAAGGAGATACTTCGAAAAAGCAATGAAGTATCATATTGTAAACTCATATTATCAAGATGATAGAGAAATAAAATATAACCATGTAAACGGTTCAAGTTTGCATTTTTGTAACCGTTAGCTCTTAAGAGTTAGGAAATCACCAACCGTCAAGAATTGATGACTTTGTATAAATATAATTTCGTAAGACTGAGAAAATGATTTTTTTTCGGCCGATTGTACTAGAGAAGTTTTCTCATTTACAATGATTAATGAAAATACAAACGGAGATTCCAAATTCTGTCAACCCTGAGTTATGTGTTACTCTTTACTTTCATTTTCAACATCTTTCCCTTATGCATTTTTAATGAATGTTTAACTACAATTTAGTACAACATCCACTGTGGTTAAGAGTTATTTGGTTATCTAATTGTTTATAGTTTTTCCTCTGTGCTTGCTATTAGCAGGCCCGAGACCTATAGATTATTCAGATTACTATATTTTATGCTTCATTAGAGATCTCTTGTCTTTCTTCTTCCCTTGTTGCAAAGTGACATTCCTCCATGATTGATGCCTCACATTGTTTAAACAGCTTTATGTTTTTCTCCCATCACTTTCATGATTTTTGGATTTGACTTAGGAATGAGAAAGAACCTTTGAAATTGTTATGTTATTAATCTAAGTTTGGGAATTTTTTCTTTTATAATCCAAAACAGAAATAACAAACCTTGAAAACAAAGTAATAGAGTTTTTAACCTTTATCCTTCATGACTGTACCGGTTACAATACAACCCAATATAGAACCCGGCCTTTCAGATCAGAATAACATTGCTTTAAACTTATTTAACACTATATTGCAGACAACAAACACCCGGGTTGAATTAGAACGTTCATGGGCAACAATTGAATGGGATATAAGCATCCAAGAACACTGGGAATCTAGACAGAGACAATTAATAAACCAACCATAGCTTTTCTTTTTAGTAACTGATACTTTTTATACCCTAACGCTCTCTACCTTTTCCGGATGCCTAGACTTTATATTTTAAAGCCTTAAGTATAAACTCTAGAACAACACTGAGTACCTGATATTTGGCCTTATATATTTTTGCAGCGTTCATATGTGCAATAAGCATATTTTGGGATACAATATAGGACTCCATTACAAAATTTCATATTATGTAGTTTCCAAATGTGGGCGAACAATGGCCAGGAGCGCAAATCACCAAATCATAGCCCAATTTTGAGAAGGTAAGGGGTTCATTTATAGTTTCCCAATACTTCACACGGTCCCCAAAAGCCACAAAACATTCTTATGCAAATATGTCGAAGTTGTCCCTGGAAGACATGAAACTTGTCAAAACGCTTAAAGCAAATATTTCCATGTTTTGGAAGTGCTAAAGGGATATTTGAAATATCCATACCCATTCTCTAAAGCTTGTGGCATGCAACAAATGCAATAGACATTGCGACTACTAACCCTAAAGGCAACTTGTAGAGTGACAATAGTACAATTGTTGGAACTTTTGGCTGGTCCCCTACAGTCAACGAAATGTAGGTATCTTCCTGGAAGCCACTATAAGTGTGTGACTTCCACTACCTCATTGTTGCACAATTTGATATGTCTGTTAAGTCCTCAAATCCATTTCAAACTACAATTAGGGCGTAGCAGCTATAGCCTCGGGACCTAGATCTACATTACACAAATATTTAACTACAGTTCTTGTGTACCATGGGGAGGAAAGAGAAACGAAATACTGAAGCCATATCAATTACCTAGATGAACTACTCTAACCCCTCTATTATTACTATTTGTACATGTTGTCATCAAGTGTGTGCTATATTTTGTAGGGCTGAAGTTAATAAAATCAAATTGTTAGGTTTCATTTAATCCTCATATGCATTGTCTCACCATGTGAAAACCAAAATTGTTGGGTCACATTTTATATGTTTCTGGGGTTTTCCTTATTCAACACATAGATTAGGAGCTTATGGCTCGAATATTTTATGCTTCTATGCACAATTTCTTTCTCTTTCAAGGGTTTACTTTATAGAATTTATACAACATCATATATTTAATAATAACACATCATTTTCTCTTGATATTTGTCTAGACAATTTGTTTGGTCATATTTATTGCTTCATTTTTAAAGTTCACGGTACATGCCATATTTTTCATATTTAAAGTTTACATTACATGGTACCATTTTTACATCTTATTATCTACACATTCTATCTTTGAATGCTCCTTTCAAGATTCATCTGAAAAAAGGAGGAGAAATTTACTGGCTATAGGTGTGATTTCATCTTTCCTGAAGGGTTTTCCAGGTACAAAATGCAATTTTAAGTATAGAAAAATGAATGATTTTTTTAATGAATTTTGTTAACTTGCAGACCTAGATGCAAAAGTGATTTCTCTATCGCCAAAGAATCTTATGGCTACAAACAGATTTGTCTGTGACCTGGAAGCTCCGACAATGAACGAGTAAGGAAATCATGAATCTACAAAAAACAACAATCAATTGTAGTAATTTAGACCCAATAGTATATCTATCTCTGGTAACTTAGAATATATATCATATTCCAAGCATAGAGTTCATGAAAGCTAGTATATATAATATATATCTCTAAGTAAAGTATAGATACTATCGAGGTAGGAAAGACAATGTATAACCTCAAGACAATCTACTTGAAGCTCCTCTGTTATGTAAGCTTTGTTGTTATACCGTAAACCCCAATAATAATATATACCTTTGTCTTTGGAGGACTTATCCATTTTCTTATTTTGTGTTTTTTCGTATGTTGCAACAACATGCACTGAATATCTCCTGAACATGCACACAAAAATGATATTCTGCTCATTCTATTTTTTTCCGTTTGCTGCAACAACATGTTCTAGCTCCAAACTTCCATCACATCTCTAGTCACACAACTCCATCAAGGAACATGACATAGTTTTTTGGGGATTCAACTCCAGAGAAAGAACGTGAAAGGAAGTTTCCAGCAGTAGGTAAAGTAAAGAAGGGGTATGATATTGAGTAGGTAAAGAAGAACCAACATGTTTGCAGGCTCGTGTAGGTTTGCATGGTGGTGTAGGTGGCAGCGACAGATCAACTCACTATGGACCATGCATTGCAACAAACATTCAATCTTAACATTTAATGTTAAGAAGTAATGCTATAGTTGTTTCTAGCACTACTTCGTATGGAAAAAATCACTATGCAAATGCATGCTTTAAAGCAAGAAAAACTAACCTCTCTTCTCCCTTTGCCTCGGGAAGAGGTCCAATTCAAAACTTAGGTTAAACAACTTGAATTTCAACTCAAGTTGTATGAATTTCAAGAGACTTTGGTTAAAACATTGAAAAATTATTGGTATTTGTGCCAAGTTAATAGCAAAAGCAAAAATCAATTACAAATAGTCCCTATCAGCCTGAAGGGCAGGGACTAATGATATGTATGTTTTATTGAAAAACAATGGGATTGTTTAGTGACTTCCATGGAATACATTCACTATTCAATTTTTTTTATACACTTCGAATATTTTTTAACTTCCACTTTTGATACCCAAATTGCTCAAGTGTGTAACATGTTAGATTCTATTTTGGCATAGACTCAAGTGTCATGGGATCTGATGCATGACCTGTCAGCGGAAGAATATGAATTTTGTTGGATTGGACTTCCCACATGCATTGGTTTTTATAACTTACTTTATGATTATTGATTGAAGCCCATGGCCAATTCTCATGCTAAAGGTGTGGTGTTGATTACTTGTTGTTGGAGAAAAAATATTTCTAGTTACTACACTATTGTAATCGCTTGGCTAGAAACAAAATACAAGAGCAACATAATAAAAATCAACACACATCTTTACATAGTTGTTTTTAGAATGTGACTTTCACTCCCTCACACAATTGTGGATGTCGAGGCTAATGCATAAAATGGTATTTATATTATTCAACTACTTCACCCAAGGTAAAATACACTTGCCATCATAGTTTCACACTGCGATAATAAAAGTGAATGATTAATGCTAGCTACAACTTTGGCTTGATTACCTATATGCTTCTTGAGAGTGACTTTATTATTTTTGTAGATTTGATACACTAGGCATGTATAGCTAGCCATCGAATTAATGGAAAAAAAATACACTAGGCATGTATAGCTGGGGCCATCAATTAATGGAAAAAAAATGAGAGAGAGAGAGAGAGAGAGAGAGAGAGAGAGAGAGAGAGAGAGAGAGAGAGAGAGAGAGAGAGAGAGAGAGAGAGAGAGAGAATGGTTATTATGACTCTTGTTGTGGCCCTAAGGTTTCTATTAGAAGACATGGAGAGTGGAGATGACGCCTTGTATGATTTTGGAGGCTTTCTCTTTTGGGATGTGAGGCTAGGGCAAGGTCTTAGAAAGATTAGTTTGATGAGTCTTGAGCTTGGTGTGATGCCTTGCTTGGAAGATGAATTGATTATTGTATCCTTGATGTTCCATGGAGGTCTTAGTGCTTATATTGATGCAAGCCTTGAAATCCTAGTGTTTGAGGACTTAGACCCTAGGATGGACATGTATATTTGGAAGCTAGTGCTAGAGTTGTGTTTCCATGTACTTGTGTGATGCAACATGGCTAGGGTTTGTAAGCCTTAAGGAAGGAAAAAAGCTAGTGTGGAGAGCTTGTGTGATGCAAGCTTGTTGCATGTACTAAGGAGGACTTGTCAATGTTGATGCTAGCTTGTTGAGGATCTTTGGTGGATTGATAGGCTTTGTTTGGGAGTGGTTCATAGCTAGTAGGGGTTGGTGGCTAGGGTTTTACTACGGTTTTCCTAGCTAGCTACTTTGTGATAAATATATGGTATGTATTGGTACTTCAAATTATATATAATTTGACATAATAGATAGTTGGAATGCTTAAGTGATTTAAAACATATTTGGAAGGTAAATGAGCAAATTTGTTGTTCTTATAATCTATTATAATAGGGCATTTAAGATCCATTATATGCCTTGATAAGTGTGTCCTAAGGGTTGTAGCATTATGGTATTGAATCACATCCATATGGCATTTACTCTCTTGGGTTGCTAGGTGAAATTGGGTTGAAGGGGAGAAAAATATTATTGTTGTAAATTAACATTTTAGACCAGCCTCAAGGTTGAAAGTTCACAGGGATTAGATTTGGGAAACCTTAGGTAAATGAGGTGAAATTTCAAAATAACATTATTTGCCCCATTTTTAAAATTTCTACATGGTATCAAAGATGATTACACCGAGATTGCTTACTTGTTGATTTGAAGGCCAAATATTTCAATTTTTGAACTTGAGAGTGGTTGTTGGGTGGTGAAACCCTGGTGTGCTTTAGATGAGCACTTTAACCCATGAATAGTTTGATGGATTGAAGAACTAATTGCTCTTGTGATGAGAGTGTGTTTTCACTTATGATAGGTGGTAGATCTACTACATGGATGGTTGTTATGGAGTTATTTTCAATGCATAGGAGGACCATTGTTCGAGGGATGCCATTATGTTTTCACATGTCATAGTTGCTAAATCTACTTGATTGTTGGCTGGTATGGATTTATTTTTAGTAGGTGTGATGCCCAAGAGGACCCATGATAAGTCGTTGATTTGTTCTTGTGGATTCCAATGTCTTGTCAACCTATGATATGTGGTTGTTATACTTTACTTGATGATTGGTATGGATTTATTTTCAGTGGTTGAGATGTACAAGGGGACCTACAATAGGTGGATGACTTGTTCTATTGGATACCAATGTGTTATACTTCTTGTATATGACATTGATTTATTTTCAATGGGTGTGATGCCCAATAGGACCTACGATAGGTGGTTGATTTGATCCAATAGACATTGATGTATTTTCACCTATGATAGGTGGAGGGTCTACTTCATTGGTGGGCAATATGTGTTCTAATTTTAGTGGGTGTGATGCCATGGAGGAATTTTCATATGTGGTTGATTGTTCTAGTATATCTCAAGGTTTGGAGTGGAATGATGCCTATGATATGCATGCTTAACCATTTGATTGTTTACTAATTTTTGGAGCATGGGATGGGATGATTCATTCTATAATAGATTGATGATAATTGGCTGATCTATTTTGGTTGAGTTGTGATGCAAAGGTTTATAGGAATGGTAACCTTGCTAAGTTGCAATGAATAGTACAAATGGAGGGAGGTTTCAACATTATACCTTAGGGATGGTATTAGTTGTACATATTGTACATGTGTGGACACATTTACCATGGATGTGATAGTTGGTGTGACACTAAGTTATTTGTGATCTTGTGCATTTGTACTTTGCACTTAATCCCAGAGAGTGAATATTTCAGGTTGTACTCTTGTCTTGGAGCATTGGGCATTGAATAAAGGTGTGGAAGAACTAACTTGGAGGTAGGTTTAATACCTATGGAAGTGGAATTAATGATTGATTCCAAGCTTACTGCTGATGGGAGAAGTGATGAGTATTAGCGATAGGGTTGTTGGATTCTCTTAGGCAGAGGAAGTTGACTGTGATGATACTCTTCCTTTAGGATTCTCTTAGTAAGAGTGAGGTGATCTTATTGAAGTTGTTACTTCATTTACTACTATATTTTTTGAGGTGGATAAGAGGGATTCTTGTGCTCGGAGCTCATGATAACCCTTATGGGTCATTGTTGCTCTTGCTATGAGCTTGGTATTTTAGGACTGATGAGTTGATATGTATGCAAATTTTTTCTTGTGCTTTTCATATATTTGATCCACTTTTATTGGTCTTGTTGGGGATGTGATTATCTTTGTAGGATGTCCTAAATAACTCTCTATGTGGTGCTGCGAGATGTTGGCCTGTGAGGATGACTTGACGTATGTTGAATTTTTGATGGGTTACTAATGACATCTTCCTTATTCTATATTGATTTTAGAGATTGATAGGAAGTAGTGGTCCATGGTTATGTTCCTTCAGTTTGACAAGTGGTCATTATTGTTTTGAACCCGTAGTAGAGGGGGAGAAGAATAGCTTGGTTTGGAGGTGTAGATCAAGTGGCTTTGTGGTGTTCTCCTTGCATGTTCACCGTTTAAAGATTGAATTGCAAATTGCTTGGATAAAGACATGCCTTTGTGGGAAGTGATCATTTGTATGTTGAGGTATGTGGACATGTAATTATGGGTGTGTCTCTTTTAGTGTAGGTATCATGTTCTATCATGGTGGAGGAGGATTCTCTTAACTTTGTGGAGGCATTGGATTTATAGGTTACAATTTCAAAGGGAACTGATGGATGTTACATAATTTTTTTTTTTCGTAAAGAGGGAGTGTTAGATTTTAGGGTTACTCCAGAAGTGTTTTCAGCTTGCTAGGAGAGTGCAATGTCTCCTATCCCCTTGGAAATGCTTCATAGAAATATGGTTGGCTCAGTTTGGGTGGATGATTGACATTAGTTAGAGTGCTAATATGACACCCTTACTTGGCATATTGTACCCTAATAAGCATGATATCCAACCCATTGGGTGCACACAATGGGGGATTTGGTTTCTCAATTAGGAGAGGTACCTACCTAGGAGGAGGAGCATTGTGCTATAGGAGGAGAGAACTTGGCCCTTGGAGCTTGGGGCACATGATATATACCTTGGAGGTTGAATTCTTGACTTGAAGACACTTGGATTGAAGGACATACTTCATAGTGGTTAGTGATGGACCTAGACACACATGTTGAGGAGGAGCATTGGAGCTTAGTGACGACATTGGTACACATGAGAGGACATGTGTCACATGGTTAAAGGAGTTCCTTTCACAAGGACACTTGGATAATAGACCATTGTAGAAGAGGGAGTGTTGGAATAATAGCTTGTTGGATGTACCATCTTGGAAGAGAGACATTGAGTCCAAGGAGGATCATGCCTGAGGGAATTTCACTTTGGGGATTGGGTAAACCCTAGTTTGACACATGTACATCCTTTTATTGTAGAGTTCTCCATGTAGGGTTTCCTCATTGGTTACTTGTATGGACATATATCCTTATTATATGTTAGCCTCCCTCACCTACTCTATATATAGAGGGAGGATGGAGCTCTCATATTCATCATTGTCATTGTACATTATTCTTTGTATTGTCTTGGAGATATATTGTGGGGAGAAAAATGATAGGGTCCATGAGGAAACCCTGGGAGCATGGAATTAGGGTTTACGAGGAAACCTTGGAAGAAAAAAAGGAGAGAAAGGGATATGTCTTAGATGTGCTTGGAGAGATTTCTCTTGTGTGATGTCCAGGTTTCCTCTTGTGATGCTAGGGTTTGTGCCATGCATGTAAACCCTAGAGATGAACATGACATTGAAGATGATGATGGTTATTATGATTCTTTTGTAGCATTAGGGTTTCTACCCTAGTAGAAGACATATGGATAGTGGAATGATCCTTGTTCTTGTGGGATGTGAGGCTAGGGAAAGATCATGGAGATCCTATCTTGACAAGTTTTGAGCTTGGTGTGATACCTTTCTTAGAGGAAGACTTGACTATTATATCCTTCATGTTCCATGGAGGTCTTGTTGCTTGTGTTGATGCAAAAGATGAAGACCTAGGGTTTGAGGGCTAAAACCCTAGGATGGACATGTATATTTGGAGGATAGTGCTAGAGTTTCCTTGTGATGTAACATGGCCAAGGTTTGTAAACCCTAAGGAAGAGAATAGTTCTTGAGTGGAGAGACTATGCGATAAATTATTGTTGTATGTGTCGAGGAGGACTTGTTGGCATTGATGATAGATTATTCAAGATCTTTAGTGGAGTGATCAACTTTGTTTGGGAGTGATTCCTAGCTAGGAGGAGTTGATGGCTAGTGTTTTATTATGGTTTCCCTACCTAGTGTGGAGAACTTTACTTGTACTAACTTTGTGATAAAGTTGTGGTATGTACATTGACTTCATACATACATACATACATGCATACATACATACACACATACACATATGTATGTATGTACACACACGTGACGTTTCCATCTGTCCAAACATTGTGTACTTGCATGTTTGATCTTTAGCTTATGTTATCATATTGATTAAGTAGATTTCCACCCTTGTTCATGCTAAATTAACATAACATATAGATGAATTGGTTAAGTGGTTTAACACATATTCGAAAGAAAAAGGATCATATTTGTTTTTGTTATAATATGTTGTAATAAGACATTTTAGACCGATTATACACCTTGAAAAGTGTGCCCCAAGGGTTGTATCATTGTGGTGTTGAAGTACACTCATATAGTATTTATTCTCTTAGGTTTCCAAGTGAAATTGGGTTGAAGGGAAGTGAAATATCATTGATGTAACTTAATATTTCAAATAAACCCTAATGTTGAAAGTTCACAATGATTAGATATGGAAACATCAAGTAAATGAGGTGAAATTTAAAAATTGCATTAATTGCCCAATTCTCATAATTTCTACAATTTGTGCCAATAGGTGCCTAGTTTGAATCCCCCTAGGTTAGGGACACTATTTTATACCAATGGTTTTACCAGGGATGCAATCAAAAAATGCAAGGAAGCATCCCTTGGGTTCCCCCTGGAGGTTTTTCTTGGAGGAGAAAAGGTAGTATACCATCCTAGAAAAGTAGGGCATTCTTATGTAATTTAGTGTGACATATAAGGTACCAATTTCTTTGAGGAAAAATCATTTTTTTATCCAAATATTTAATTTTTTTTGATAATATTGTCATCTAGATCAAGAAGTACAACAATAATGGTGTTGTGCTTTCAGCTATCCTCCCTACATATTCTAAGTGCATTGTACACTAACATTTATTTCGAGTATTTAACTTATGTTAGTCTAGTAAAGGAGACTTCATATGATGTAGATAAATGTACAACTTTACCCCTTCACCCCCCACCAACATAACTACCGACTTGATGAGAAATATGATCTCAAAACGAGAAATCTATCCTTAAAAACCCATATTTTTTTGTGTAAAAAACTCCAAAATTAACCCTCAAATAAAAAAACTAGTGTTATTCCCCGGATCGAGTACCCTGGACGTGATAAGATGGGTGAATGACCCCCCTAGGCATCAATCCACCTAGCTTCCATGTGTTGCATTTATGAGCTACCTTCTAACTCCTCGTCCTTTGTTTATGATTGTCTTGCTCCTCATTGGTATGATGACGTCCTTCTCCAGTACTATGCTAACTCTCTCACGCTCTGATCATGCCTCCATGCTCTTCGGGTTATGAATGCCTTCATTTCTAGTTATGGAAACTCCTGGGCATACTTGAACCTTCCTAATCAACCTCTACCCCTTCAGTGCCTTCGATTTTTATCACCCCTCGACCTTTCTTTTGTTCTCTCACCTGATTATCCTTTGTCTCTCTATGCGCTCTCTTGTACTTTTTTCTAACCCCCTTTGCTCCCATCTTTGATGACCTCCCATGCACCACCTCTTTCCTCTACTCTCATTACCTGTCCCCTCTCATGGAACAAGGAGGATTTAGTAGGCATGGGCAGGGTCATTGCTCTTGACTGCCAATCTCAAGCGCTTCTACTGAGGTCAAGGCAGCTGCTGAAGAATACCAAGCACACACACTGTCGGAGATATGAGTCGAACTCAACTTAGTCAAAGTAGATCTCAAGGTTCTCCAACACTTCATCTTGGGTGACGAAGTTAACAATAATGTATGTTTGTGGATACTGGACCTAGGCTCGTCACAGGTTCGAGAATCAAAATATTACAAGACCATGGATTTATACTAGCACGTGAAGATGCTGATGGGGAAATTTCTTCTTGAGAGTAATCAAGCGCATCGGGAAATTATCCTCCAACTTGATTATGTGTAGTTGTAGATAAAGCTCTTGGACCACAAGGTTAACCTATTGGCTAAAAAATTTGTTAAATTGGACCTATCCAACCTGGACTATCCCCAGCCTCTGGTTTTTGTGGCTAATGACCACCCTCATTTGGTTTAGTTTCTTTTATGTTAAATATGGTTTCATTTTTTATTTTCATATTTAGAGGTCCGGGAGCCATATGCCCACCTCAATATAGTAATTAGAGACCCATGTAGATAATTTTTAGACTTTCATCTGTTAGTTTTGAACTAAGAAGTTTTTTGGTATGTGATCTTATGTTTAAATGGTCCTTAAAACATCTACAATTGGATAAAATTATATTTTGTTGCTGGTTTGGTTTCCCAAGTGGTAGACCAACAACATGAACAATGTACAACTTCTCTTTCTGTTAATTAAAAGAAGCAAGATAGTTCACAGACACACACACACATAAAGAAATTAGTACTATTGGAATCACCTTTTTTTCGGGTTTAAAAGTACACCCTTTTTCCACCATGGTCCTAAATCCTTGTAAATTTTCAATTAAAAACCTTAAAATCAACTCTTGAATTGAAAAGTGGTGCTCCCAGAATCACCACCTTTTTTTATTTTGGGGTTAAATTTACATCTTGTTTGAAATCATAGACTTGACAATCAATATCGTCGCAAACAAAAATCCCAAAACGAAAAGGGGTGCTACTAGTAACACCTCTTTTTGGGGGTTAAAATTACAACTCGTTTAAAATCGTGGCATTGACAACTCTACCATTGCGAACAAAAAACTCAAAATCAATCCCCGAATCCAAAAATAATGCTACTAGTAGCACTTGCTTTTTTATTTCGAGGTGAAAATTACAACCTCTTTGATACTATGTGTAAGTGTTAAACCTGTGAAGTAAAGCAATGCATACAGATTCTAAACAAAACATAAATTAATCAATGGCTCATACACATATTACAAAGATATTTACGTTGGAAACCCTTAACCGAGCGAAAACCAACCTTCCTTTGTGCCACACCTCTCAATTCTTCATTGTATTAATTTCACCATTCACAATACAATATATACACAATATTTTAGGTATTCCACAGCTACCAAAACCCTAATCCCTTAATACAGGATTAATTTAGAAAATCGCTAAAAATAACAAAAATGCTAAAATAGCAAAAGACCACTAAAATAGCTAAAACGAGACATGTGATGGGATCGTCAGACACAGTCATCAAATCTGACTCCCCCCCTCCCCCTACACACATGTAAAGAATATAATACCTACCCAACTTTCTCCCACTTATTGTTTTCTTTGCATATAAGGGGTCACATGATTACATAATCAACAATCTAGGGCAGTAATGCACATTGTTTTTCTACATGAAGAGAACTTCTCAATGCTTAAAGATATTGTCAATGAATCTTCAACATTCTTCAAAGTGTCAACCTTCTCTAAAAAGACCTTATTGTCTTCAATGATGTCTCTCACAAAGTGATACTGGACATCAATATCCTTTGTCTTTGAATGATAAGTTGGGTTCTTAGCCAAGAATATTACACTCTGATTGTCGCAATATAATCCCACTACTTGTTGTACCAACCCAATACCCGAACACAATCTCTGTAACCATACTACTTCCTTGCATGCATGAGTGGTTGCCATATATTCAACTTATGTAGTTGAGAGTGCCACTAAAACAACCTGCCTTTTTCTCATCCAACTGGTTGCTCCTCCAAATAGGTTAAACACATACTCACTTATAGATCTTCTGCGATCTAGATCTCCAGCCCAATCTACATCAAAAAACCCATGTATGTCCAAAAATTTGTCCAATCTTGGTCTTCCTTGGTAGCATAATCCATAATAAGAAGCGCCATGCAAATACCTGAAAACCCTCTTTATTGTTGTCCAATGTTACTTCCCCTGGTTTTGACATATACCTACTCAAAACTCGCATTGCATGTGCAATGTCTGGTCTGGTACATACCATTGCATACATCAAGTTGCCAACCGCACTAGCATATGGAACATGGACATGTCCTCTTCCTCTTCTTGTGTCTTGGGACACTGATATGCATATAACTTTACACGTATAGGAATATGAACGTTGACCTATTTACTTTCCTGCATATTAAACCTCTGTAATATCATCTCAACATATTTTCTCTGATTCAACTATGGTTTCTTATTTGCATGATCTCTTTTAATCTTAATTCCCAAAATGAAGTTAGCAACACCGAGATCCTTCATGTCAAATTGGGAGGATAGATGTGATTTCACCTCCTTGATAACATCCATGTTATTTCCTACCAGCAACATGCCATCGACATACAACACTACATAAATGAAGTGATTACCAACCTGCTTGGAATATACATAGTGATCATCCCTACTTCTCACAAATCCCAGTCCAAGGATGCATGTGTCAAACTTTTGGTACCACATCCTAGTTGATTGCTTCAGACCATATAGTGACTTCTTTAGCTTACAGACTAGCTCTTTCTTTCTCTTCACGTCAAAGGCTTATGACTGCTTCATGTATATTTCCTCTTCCAGATCCCCATGTAGGAATGTTGTCTTCACATCCATATGTTCTACTTCACAATGAAAAGAAACAACAACAGGTAAAATAAATATAAAAGAAGTTAACTTGGAAACAAGAGAAAAAATTTCAGCAAAGTCAATTCCCTCTATCTAGGAATAACCTTTTTCCACTAATCGAGCTTTGTATTTCTCCACTTTGCCTTCTGCATTCAACTTCTTCTTAAACACTCATTTGTTGCCTATGGTCTTTCTTCCAGTTGGAAACTCAACTAGATCCCATGCCTCATTCTTATCTAAGGCATCCATCTCTTCAACCATGGTCTTCTTCCAAAGTTTACTATGCTTTGAATTCACTACTTCCTTGACAGTTTTGGGATCATCATCAATAATAGATAAAGAAAAATTAGCACGAAAATCAGGTGGACTATACCTTTATGGTTTCCTTCTTTCCCTCATTGATCATCTCAATACTGGAGTATGAGGTTCTTCTTCTTCAGATTCGTCTTCTTCCGTTGATTCAAATTTTGCATCATCCAAGTCAATCTCTATTTTCTCAGGTTCTTCTTGCCTTGGTAAGATTTCCTGTCTGGGAACATCTTTAACCTCTCTAAAAACAACATTCTGAATGTAAACAATCTTCTTTATTTATGGGTTCCAAAGCTTATAACCTTTCATACCATCTTTATAACCAATAAAGATACACTTTTCGGCTTTATTATCCAACTTACTCCTATTTTACTTTGGAACATGTACATAAGCATCACAAACAAACACTCTGAGATGTTCAAGAGAGGGTTTCTTACTAGTCCATACATCCTGCAGAGTTTTTTCCACCAATGTTGATGAGGGTGATCTATTTACTAGGTAACATGCAATACCTATTGCTTCTGCCCAAAATTCATGTTCTAACCTGACACCACTGAGCATGCTCCTTGCTTTTTCTATCAACATCCTGTTCATCCTTCCTGCAACCCCATTCTATTGAGGTGTGTATGGAGTAGTCTTCTGCCTTGCTATACCACACTTCTTACAGAATTCTTCGAATTCATTCCCACAAAATTCTCCACCATTATCTATCCTCAACACCTTTATTTTCTTCTCTGTCTAATTTTCTAACATAGCCTTAAACTCTTTAAATTTGTCAAATACCTCATATTTATTCCTAAGAAAATAAATCCACGTGTTCCTTGAGAAATCATATATGAATGAAACATAATACACAGATTTACCTAGTGATGGAACATGCATAGGTCCAAACACATCACTGTGTATAAACTCTAAGATCCCCTTTTCTCTTGTAGCACCATATGGGAATCTTACTCGATTATGTTTACCATATATGCAGTGTTCACATAAATCAAAATCCAGGGTGTAATTAGACATACCTTCAACCATACCTTTACCATGTAGTGTTCAAAGGCCTTTTTCTCCAATATGTCTTAGTCTTTGATGCCATAGCATAGTATTCTTTTGAGGGACAATATGGATCTTGTCTTCTTTATTTCTCTGCCCAGGGACAACAAAACTATTACACCCACCAATATAAGTGTTTCCCAACAACTTGTATAGAGTTCTAGATTGAACTTCCCTCATCAACTTCATTGATCCTCTGACCATCCTGCAACTTCTCTTTCCCAATAAAGTATCCACACCTGCATCATCCAAGTTACTTACATATATTAGGCTCCTGGATAGATCTGGACTGTGCAAAACTTCATGGAGAGTTATAATCCTTCCATCTTTCAACAACAACCTAACCCTTCCATTTCCCATGTTTTTTGTTGTCGAGTCATCTTCTAGGAAGACATCACCACCATCATACTTTTCATATTCACCGAAACACTCCTTGTGAGGAGTCATATGTGTTGGGGACCTATAATCATAGGTAACTCGATTCTTCGGCTGCTGATTTGGCGTTTCTCCCATGATGAAGACATCTGGCTTGATTGATTCCTTTTCCCCCTCCATCTGTTTCGCCCGATCCTTCATCACCCTACTGCATCCTTCATCCACCTCTACACCCTCACTCCCTTGCCCATTTGTCCTGTTGACCACAGCTCACCCGCCACTCGTCCTTGCATGAATAAACAAACTTAGGATAATAAACGAATAATATTAAAGGGTTAGTGGCATTTTCTAATGCTTGTTAGCCTAATAAAGTTGTTTTAATAGGATAATTTGAAATAAAATAATGATTAGAATAATTAATTATTAACTTAGTCTAATTAAGTTCATTGCTTAGGTTAGTAATTAGGTTAGTGTCTAATTAATTTAAATTAATTAAAAAAAAACAAAAACAATATAAAAATACATATATTAAACAAAACTTAAAACAAAATTAAAAACATAATAAAAATCAAATTATATATATAAAACATATAAAAATACATATATTAATAAACAAATTAAAATAAATAAATAATAAAAACAACAATAAAAAATATAATAAAACAAAAACAAACAAATTAAAATGTAACGTACAACAAATATAATAAACACATAAAACAAAAACTAATACTATCCTAAGTTTCCTACCCACTCCCTCATCCACTCCCTCATGCATATCAGACCCCCCCCCTCTCACGTCCCATCAGCTCAGGGGGGTCCGATATGAATTGTTTTATGAAACCACTCCAGGCACTTCGCAGCTCCACAAGCCAACAAAATCCCCCCCCAACCCCCCACCTAAAACTACTTACCACCTCAGGGGGGGTCCGGAATACCACCTATCCCCAAAAAAACTGCTTTCCCCAATTTTTTTTAAAAATCGCCCATTTTTGCCTGTTCAACATGTCATCTTCCGAAGGCGATTCTGGGAAAAAAGAGATGTATTTTAAAAAAACAGAGAGAGGTTTTTGTTCAAAACGGGCTGAAGAAAAAAAACCTCTTCCAGATTTTGCACAGGTGCCATGAGCAGGGAGAATCGAAGCCATCTTCGAGCCCCATTTTTCCAGTTTTTCATTTTTCTGTTACAGTCCTGATTTTGCGAGAGCTGTTTCGGCGAGCTGGAGGTGAATTTGGCGAAACCAAAAAAGGTTTTTGTCCGTAAAATGATAATATAAAATATCCTCTTCTATTTTATGCCCAAGTGTCACCGTTGAGGAGAAACAAAGTTCTGAGTTGACTCCTTTTTTGCATCAGTTCGGCCCGTCTTTCATGGCGGGCAGTTCAAGATTTTCGATTTTATTTCTATTTTGGGCCGAGGTGGTTGAATCTAACTTCCTAAATTTGAGGGGTGATCTATCATATTTATTCATGTGATTTTAATGTAAAAGTGTTGATTCTTTCTCCCAGGAAAGTTGTTCTCTGTAATATTTTTCAAATTCATCAGCAATAAAAGGGACTTTTTCACAGGATTCGTACGTGTTGACGATTGGTGAAGTCTTATTTCTTCATCGAATATGATTCTACTCAGTCATCATTATGTTTTCTTTCTATGATTTTTAAAAGGATATTTAGAACATAATTTATCTTTGATACTCTGTGTCGAGCTTTTAAAATCTTAATGTTTTCTTCCGATATTACAATGATGAAATTCTTAAATACTTTGTTATTGTGATTGACCATCTCCTCTGCTTTTGCTTTACACCTATTTACTTTAAAAGGATCCAATGTTTTCATTAACTTTCCATGTGGAAATACCTTGTAAATTTGAATTTGATTTGAAACTTTTCACAGACCCCATAGCCCAATGGGATTCTAAAGTAGTGCTTTCAGCCAAACACCTCAAATCTAAAATCCAAACTCTGAACTCATTAGCTAGCCTAATATCTATTCAAACAAATCTATATCAAATAGAGAGATCCCTCTCTGAGTCTTGGAGGGCTAGATCCAAGACTCGAAGTGGTTTTAATGTTGCCTATGTGACTGCCTCCACAACCTTGGGCAAATTACAGAGTGCTAACAGAATGGCTACCATACTGGGGAACTTTTCCCGAGTAGTACACTTCAAAGTTCCAGAGCTGATCACTGATGGTGGATAGTGACCAGACACAAGAAGGCTAAGATATTTCACCTGGTGACTCCAATATCCAGATTAGTTTCAATTCAAAGACTCCACTGGAGGAAGGACCTGAAGCATGACCAAGCAGCCTAGAAAGAGCAGGTATTCAAGTCCTAATTATATTCAAGATGTTATAGGATTTTTCTGTAATTATCTTCTCTCTTGTTCTGATCCTGGTCAAGAGTACAATGTTGAATTTTACATTGATCATTTGTAAATTGATGAGCTTCCAGAGACTAAGCCCCAAATTGTGGATCTTGTACATACTCATACACCTGTGCACATCCCAGATGCACCTGTAGAAATCCTAGTGAGACATAAGCCTCCTGCTTTATCTCCTACTCTTGTTAAACATATGGATGGTTGTAAGCCTCTTGCTTCACCTCCTGTACCTGCAAAAATCCCAGGCAGATACAAGCCCCTAGATTTGCCTCCTATCCTCCATGACCTCCATGCCAATTATAACAATAAGCTGCCTAGATTTGATGGAGAGAATGCCAATGCCACTGCTAAAAAACACATCCAAAGGTTTGAAGATTTCCTTTACCTTTATGAGGTTGAAGATGATGATGTCTATATTAGGATTTTTGCCTTATCTTTGCAAGGAAAAGTAAAAAATTGGTTTAAAAACCTTCTAGCTACAAGCATAAAAATTTTTGATCAGTTTGTGCAAGTTTTCCTAGACAGGTGGGTGATCATGGGAAATGTTTTCCTCATCCTAGAAGAATATGACCACTTGAAAAGAAATCCAGGGGAGACAGTACCTCAGTTTTATGCAAGGTTCAATAGGGTATATCATGCAATGCTTGTTGATATAAGGCCACCCCCAGGATCAACTCATTTGCATTTCCCAGATGCCTTTGATCTTGAGATGGCATTCCAATTAAGAGAAACTGCAACACTTGAAGAAATGCAAAAGGTTGCAGTTGATGTGGAGGCCAACTTGCTGATCAAAAGGTCAAAGGTAAAGAACAAATAAAGGAGCAACTGAAATCTTCAGAAGCTAAACTGGACATTTTGGCTAGCACCATGGAAGAAATGTGGCACAAGATTAGCATAGGAGAAAAACTCAATGTTCAAAGACATCATGTTCCATTGATTTAAGAGAAATAAAAGGTCATTGTTCCCAAAAATTATGTAGCCCAGCCTTGGTACCATGGTCTGGATAATGATTCTTTCATGTATTCAATTCACGACATAGTCAAAGATGAAGCTCCATCTCAACTTGCAGAGGAACAACCAGCTGATATGATGTGCATGTTTGATGACATTTCTTACTTGGATAATCTACCCAAGTGTGATCAGTATGATGATGCTGATGAAGCTAAAATAGATGTGGACTGTTCAAAGAAATCAACAGGATGTTGTTGGCAGGAAGAAGATCAATTACAACTCAGATATGACAATCAACCTTTTCACAACAATCATGACAACGATGAGGAAAATGCAGAAAATTTTAGAGTAAGAGAAAAATATTTTCCCTTATGTTTCTCATCTTTTCAATTTCTGAAAATAAACTCTAGGCCAGTTGTAAATTGTGAAAACAAAAAATTCTCTGATCAATTAGTTGAAGATGCCATTGTTGATATGGAGGCTTTTCTAAACCCAGAATTGCAGCCCTTGACCTGCTTTGATTTTCAAATTTCAGATGAAAGATTAAAGCCTGAGACAAATTATGAGTTAATCCAAAATAACTTTGTACCATTATGCTTTAACTCATTTCAGTTTTTAAAAAAGAATCTTGAGTATACGCTAAGGGATGAACACATAGAAAAGCAAGAAGTTTCAGTGGAACCAATGCAACAGTCATTTCAATTTCTACACAATCAGATATCCGATGTGTTGGATGACTTATGTTGTCAAAGTCATTTTCCATCATCCAGCTATGGGATGAAAATCTGTTATGATATTGACATGATCAGGCAGTCAACATTGTCTTTTTCAGCAGAAGTCTCATTACAAAGCCCATTAGAAAATTTGTAGCCATATCATAAATTTTTTGAGGATCTAGATAGCATAGATACAGTGCCAGATCATGTTGCTGACTTGGTTAAATTTGAACATCAAGAGATAGGTCATGTCTATTATGATCCTATAGCTGTCTACATGGAAGAGCTATTGTTTTCAGAATTTCCATTGATTCCTAAAGTTTTTGTAATTGTTCACAGTCCCAGAACTTCGTATTGTGAAGACCAGGCTGGAAATTACTCTCAAGCACGAGTAACATACTTATTTATGAGTTTTATCAAATATAGTGGAGGAACGAAGTTATTAGATCAACTACTGGATTGGCTACATTGGCATTTTCCCATTACCTAGTTGAGCAGTGATTGCAGTAGATTAGGATAAGAGAGTGTGAATAAGCTCAGCATTCCAAGCATCTCTTTTTCAGCAGTGTTCTTTTTTATTTTGTCTCATTTGAAAGATCAAAACAGGTACAGGTTGCAGAATAAGATTTTGGGATCAGCCCAATGAATAAAGCATCGGTCTGCATGTTCAGAGTTCAGTGGTTCTTGACAACTTCTGAAAGAGTTTCCATCCCCAGATGGAGCCTATGTTGGGGACCTATAATCATAGGTAACTCGATTATTCAACAATTGATTTGGCGTTGCTCCCATGATGAATACATCTGGTTCGGTTGATTCCTTTTTCCCGTCCATCTGTTTTGCCCGATCCTTCATCACCCTACTGCATCCTTCATCCACCTCTGCACCCTCAATCCCTTGCCCATTTGTCCCGTTGACCACAACTTGCCCGCCACTCGTCCCTGCATGAATAAACAAACTTAGGATAAAAACGAATAATATTAAAGGGTTAGTGGCATTTTCTAATGCTTGTTAGCCTAATAAAGTTGTTTTAATAGGATAATTTAAAATAAAATAATGATTAGATTAACTAATTATTAACCTAGTTTAATTAAGTTAGTTGCTTAGGTT
>SNQJ01S0009970.1:3578-15372 GCA_010110895.2 Picea sitchensis | reverse complement strand
ACCAAGATCAATATGTGCTTCTAATAATATACCAATACAAGTATGCTACATCATCCATAAACCATGTGTCAATAATAATACTACCAAGTTCCTCCAACCATGTACCAAGTATGTACCAATCATGTAACAAGTACTCATCAACTATGACTCATCAAGATGTACCAACATCATCAACTATAAACCTCATGTATGTGCCAACTCATCAAATACTTGTCTCAACCATGTACCCAACATGTACCTCAACCAAAATACCTCATCAATTTCATCATCCAAATCTGATTTGTAACTCTGTAATAGACCTGGTGTATAAGATCACATACTTGCAAACATTCCTTAACTTTAACAACAAGAGAC
This sequence comes from Picea sitchensis, assembly GCA_010110895.2. NCBI lineage: Eukaryota > Viridiplantae > Streptophyta > Pinopsida > Pinales > Pinaceae > Picea > Picea sitchensis. Next base: position 15,018 of record SNQJ01S0009970.1, on the reverse strand, counting down.
TAACATTTTCATCAAACTTTACTTTAGTCCCACATGACTAATTTTGGATTAGTCAACAACCCTAACTTGAAATAATCATAACTATGTGCTTGTAATGAATAAAGATCTAAAAATGGTACACAATGTTCTTCAATGTCTTTTGTGCAATTCCTCCAGACTTCACTACTTGGAACCTCTCAGAAAAGGAGTTATAGCAAAAATGGCATACCTTGTTGAATTCTGGCTTATTCTAGAGAGAAAACTTGTAGAGCATTCCCCACACGGAATATTTGTTGTATGGATATGAAAGTTGTACATAGAATACTAAAAATTGTACTCTAACCAACACATTTGGTCTTGCTAAATTTGGATCTGTTATGAATAAGTTATGATGTTTTTACCAAAAACACCTGTTTTAGACTAGTTTAAGGACTAGCCACAAACCCTATTTTCCACGGCATGTAACTCCAAAAATAAAATGATACACAAGATGAAATTTGTATCATAGCTGCTTGGTTATGTTTCCTCAACGACCTCCTAATTTCACCCTCTGAATCATTCTAGAAAAAAAGTTATTGCGAAAATGGTGAGATGACTTGTAAATAACATACCTTAGAAAACATCATCAAAAGAATTTATCCTCCCTTGAATTTCGGCCTTCTTTACTTCACCTTCGCTCTGAAATTCGGCTTAGATATCCTTTGGCTACCTCATTTACTTGTAGATATTCAATATGCTCAAGTGTGATTAAAATGAGAGAGCCTTGCCTCTTATTTATACTTTCATGTAGCTTCCTCAAGGGGTTACCTTTTGACCATCTTAACCCACTTTCCTTATTTTAGGGTTAACCCACTTCTAATTTCTCCATTAACTTTATTATTTAAATGATTTATTTTGTATTCACTTTGAATTATAGTACACTCATCACTTCAGTTTATTATTTACCTTCTAAAATCTCTTAAACCACTTTGACTACTTTGACCTTTTGGGGATTCTAGATGACTCATGAGGGTTCTCCAACTTCACATGGTCATAACTCTATAACTGTGAGGAGTTACGTGACGTTCCACATACCACTGGAAATGGCATGACATGTACTATCCATATAGAATAGTTTTTCCTACAAATATATCAAAACTCATACCATTATCCATCAAAAAAACTTGGGTCCATTACCCAAACCTGGGTTCTCCAACTTTTCATGGCCATAACTCTCTAACTGTGAGGAGTTATGTGACGTTCCACATACCACCGGAAATGGAATGACATGTAATATCCATCTAGAATAGTATTACCTTCAAATATTTTAAAACTCATACCATTATACATGAAACAACCTTGGGTCCATTACCCAAAACTTTGGGCTACCGGAATTCGCTACCAGACTTTCTCCAAGGGTTGAAATCAATCACTAAGGGTTGAAATCAATCTACAATATCACTTTCCAATGGTTGACATCAATGACAACCAACAATCCATACCAACTGTCCATCAACCTAAGACAATTGTCTGACAATATACCCCTTTGACATTGATGGCAACACCAACATTAATGGCAACACTTAGTCATGATAACATTCATGTTTATACTTGTCATCAATTTTTATATCTCTCCCCCTTTGACATCAATGGAAAAGGGTATCTCCCTTTGGGGCTGCTCCCCCTGACTGAAATCTCCTTAGGGCTGCTCCCCTTGTCTACATGCCTTTGATTTTTCTTTGTGTTTATAAGCCTTTGATTACTCTCTCTCCCTTCATATGAATAATATCTCCCCCTTTGACAAAGGGTATCACTCTGAAGTCATATCGCTCATTCTTCCCTTGTGATAATCACTCCCCTTGGAAACATGCCTCTATGCTTTCTCTTCAAGAATTTACCTTTACATCGAATAAATATTTCCCCCTTTGTCATTAATGGAAAAGGTATCTTTCCATCTGAGGTTGCTCCTAACATAACTCTTCCTAAAACTGATCTCCCAACTTGAATTGTCCTATTTATGGTGCTTTCTCGTGTACATCTAAGACATATAAGATAAACATTCAAAAGCATTCAATTTGGAGTAGAAATTACTCCTAGTCTCTTGATCCGGATTTAGGAGTGGAACAAACTAATTAATAGACTCAATACAATAAACACAGAGATAGGAAGAATAACACAAATATCCAGTGAACAATATATTCTATTAAATAATGAAATAGGTTGAAACTGTAAAACTGCAGAACTGAAACTTGCTTGAATGGTGGTAGCTATCTCTGAGAAGAGATGTGGCTGCTGCGAGCATCCATCTGAGCAGAATGGATTACAATGAGGATCCAAAGGCCCTTTTCATATTACTCATGAATTCCAAAACCCTAGACATCCAAAAACCTAACCATAGAAGGTGAAACGCCAAAAGTCATGTGGGCCCTATGGGTAAGTTGGTGTAATTTGGTACCTCAACTTCCTAGCGTCGTAACTTTTTCATACGACCTCCGTTTTAGGTGTGTGATAGCCTGTTGGAAAGGTCTTTTAGAGACCTATACATTCCACCATTAGAATCTAACTCCATCTATAGTCTGACTGTGGTGAGCCAAAAAAACGACGTTTAGGGTCCCAAAACAACCCTGAAAGTACAATAAGATGTGTTGACATGAAAACATACAAAATAAGCCAGTTGGATTAGGCGAGAGGCCACCCGTATTCACCCGGAGAATGTGTGGGGATTCAAACAACCCCAAAAGTGTAGAACTCACAATTATAAAGTAGTATAGAAGGACATGTTGAACAAAAACGAACACGATAATCTAGTTGGAATAGGTGGGTGGCCACCAATATCCACCTGGATCAATCCTTCCCCCTTCGGAAGCAATGGTCTCCATTGCGTTGATTTCCCCCATCAGGTGAGGAAACTTCTGCTAGATTTGGCCCCGGGTGAGCCACTTGCCTTAGTGTAGGAGTTTCCCTGCCTTGACAACCCGATAAAGCTAGATCCACTGCTGGCGAGTGCCCTTGACTTGTGTGTCCACGATTTTATCGGTGGATGCTTGTTCCAGGCAATCAAGTTTGAGCTCTATTGGTGTCAGTTGTTCAACGATCTTAGAGGTGTCTAATAACGGTGGCAAATATGGTCGAAGGAGGTCCACATTGAATACTAGATGTAGACCAAGGAAGGGTGGAGTGTTGAGATCAAAAGCATTTCTACCCACAGCCTTGGTGATAGTGTAAGGTCCATAACGAAGTGGGAGAAGATTCCGATGGGGCTCGGCGAGACGCTCCTTCTGCAAATGTAACCAAAATTTTTCGCCAACTTGAAGCTGGTGAGGTAACCTATGTTGATCATGGCACTGCTTGTACTTAGCATTGGATTTCTACAAAATATCCTGGACATGTTGGCAGATGTGTTGAATCCACTCAATGAATTTGGTGGCTTTGTCGATCACAGACTGATTAGGGGAAGATTATTTATGTGCAGTGGAAAAAGGAAGTGCAACATCAATGGGTCCCAAGTGTTGGAATCGCAGACCCACTTGAAATGGGCTATGGCCAGTGGAACTATGGAGAGCCCTGTTGTAGCTGTGTTGGACATATGGGAGACTCTCGTCCCATGTATGGGGATGCTTAGAATTGTACATGCGCAGGATGTGCATAATCATCTGATTGATGACCTTGGTTTGGCCATTGGTTTGGGGGTTGAAAGCAGTGGATTTTGTGAGCTTGGTGTCCAATAGAGACCAGGGACTCGACCAAAAGGTGTTGAGGAACCTGCTATCTCGGTCAGAGATGATGGTCTGTGGTATCCCAAAGTGGACCCAAAATCGTTCGAAGAAGATCTTGGTAGTATATGCTGCTGTAACATTCTTCTTATAGGCTGTGAGGATGGCCATCTTCGAAAACTCATCAACGACCATAAACACGCAGTCATTCTGGTGCTTGGTGGATGGAAAACGAGACATGTAATCCATTGAGATGGATTGCCATGAATTTTCAGGAATAGGAAGAGGGGTGTATAAGCCTTTATTCTTGATGGTTGGCTTGGAAATGGCACAAGCATTGCAAGATCTGATATACTTGCTGACGTCCTATTGAAGTTTTTTTCAATAAAAATGTTTTTGAAGAACGACCACAATTTTCTCTATGCCAAAATGTCCTGCGACTCGACTGTAGTGGGCTTCCCAAATCATCTTTGCACACTCGCTTGTAGGAACACATAGATGGCCCATGTGTCATAAGAGTCTGTCCTGAATGTGAAAATCAGTGACAATGGCGCATGTACCCAAGAGATGATATGTGGTGGCGAAGTCTGGATCTTACTGATAAAGTTGGGGCCACTATGATGCTTCATGTCCAGAAGACTGGAGCACAGTGGTGAGTGCAACCAGAGGAGGCCGACTGAGGAAATCAGTGACATGATTGGAGATACATGTATTATACTTGATGTTGAGATGGAATTGTTGCAGGTAGGTGGACCACTTATGATGGCAATCGTTCTGCAATTTCCCTTGTGTTTGTATGAACTACAGAGGCTTGTGATTAGTGTGTATGATTGTCTCTTTCCCCATAATCTAATTTTTCCAATGACGACAGGCTTGTACAATGGAATACATTTACTTGTCATAGGTGGGGTATTTCCGGAAAATATTGGAGAGTTTCTCACTATGGTATTCCATAGGGCGCCCATGTTGAGTGAGAATTGTGCCCACAACATAGTCATATGCATTAGTCTCAATCTCGAATGGTTGTTGCAGATCGGTCAAGGAGAGTACTTGAGATGAGCACAAGCGATGTTTCAGATCACCGAATTCTCATTTTTTCTCCTTCCCCCACGCGAACTTGGCCTACCACTTCCCTTGGTCACTTGGATGGCGGCCCATGCGATATGGGAGAATCCCAACACGAACCGTCGGTAGAAATTGGCTACTCTAAAGAAGCTCCGAAGCTCGGTCAGTGTGGTTGGGGCTAGCCAGTCACAGATGACTTGGATCTTAGTTGGATCAACATGTACCCCATGCTCATCAATAATGTAGCCCAGGTATTGGACCCTGTTCATGTCAAACGATCATTTTTCCAAGTTGGCATAAAGCTTGTGCTTCCACAGAGTGATCAAAACCTGATGAATATGCCACATGTGTTCCTCCCACGTTCTGCTGAAGATGAATATGTCATCCAAATATACTACCACAAAGGAGTTGGTGAAGGGTCTCAATACATCATCCATCAACCTCATGAAAGTGGCTGGTGCATTTGTTAAGCCAAAGGGCATGACTAGCCATTCGTAGAGACCTTCTTTAGACTCGAAGGTTGTCTTCCAGACATCAGTTGGTTCGATGGGGACCTGGTGGTAGCCAAACTTCAGGTCCATCTTGCTGAAGAAATTTTTCCCCTTGAGTTGGTCAAGAAGGTCATCAATCCTGGGAATGGGGTAATGATTCTTGACTGTGATTTTTTTTAAGGCACTGTAATCAATGTAGAGTCGCCAAGTCCCATCCTTCTTCTTCACCAGTACAATCAGGCTTCCACAAGGGGATGAGCTGGGTATGATGTGCCCCTTTTGAAGAAGCTCTTGGATTTGACTCTTGATTTCTTCATTCTCCATCAGTGAGCGCTGATAGGCTGGCCCATTAGGTAGAGGTGTGTTGGGGGTCAAATCAATGGGATGCTTGACTTGGTAGTGTGTCGGTACCTCTGTAGGTGAGGTGAATATGTCTCTGTATTCTTCCACGATCCCTTCCACTTTCTTCTACTGCAAAGAGAGGTGTTGTGTAGAGGCCACAAATGTGGCGATGAACTTCTTCTTACTGTGAGAACGGATCACAAAGAAGACAAACTTCCTGGTCTGTGAAATGACCTTACTGCATTTCTTAGCAGAGATTAAAGAAATAATAGTAGGCGGTGCCACCTCTGGGATCCTATACAATTGTCTACCCAAAGTAGTAATAACACTGTGGGGTCTAAACTCATACACAACATGAAGCTTCCACAAATAAGGTTGTCCTAAAAGAACATCACAAACTTCAAGGGGAGAAATATCACACAGTACCTCATCTTTGAAAGGCTTGATGTCGTAGGGAAGACGACATTGTTGGATGACACAGAGTTCTCTTCCTTGATGAAGTGAGCCGATGGGGTAGGGTTGTGGGTGCGGTGTCATTGGCAAGTCTAACTGCTTGATGAAATCTGGTGAAATCAGGTTCTTCTAACTACCGTTGTCGACAATGAAATGAATTGGAGCCCCCTTGACCCACATCTGTGAGTGAAAGAGGCGTTCCCCTTCCTCTGGTTCTTCTGGTTCGCTTGGCCGTACTTTGGTGGTAGCGACTGTGGCACTGGGTTCAACATCGATAATTTGCTTCCCTCCTTCAAGATTTGACTTAGAATCAGAATCAACCTCTGACTCGGAAGCCTTCAGCTTGACCACGAGGAACTGCTTGGAGCAACATTCGTCGATGTTGTTCCAAGGACTTTTATGGTACTCACACCATTTTCCCGTGTCTCATTTACCTTCTTGTGTTGCGACTTTGATGGATTGTCCTGAGGGTGGCCATCTCAACTTGGTCCCTTTCTGTGTGGGTTGGGGTTGCCTTTTCCTTGCTTCGACTGTGAGGGGTTTACATATCCAAACTCTCACCGTTTCTGCTTAAATTTATTCTCGATCTTGACAATGTATCTATAAGTCGTGCCCAATGAGGCGATGTCCAAGAACTCCATTTTTGTTTGAATGCATCTATGCAAACAGTCATGGTATTTGAGCACCAGATGATGCTCAAAATATTTGATAACCAATTTGGTGCATAGGGTATGGAAAATATTGGTGAAGTCTCGTATTGTCTGGTCCCTTTCTTGACGTAGGGTGGTCCATCTGGTGTATTGGTCCTTGTAGATTCCAACATGGTAGTATTGTTCTTTAATGGCATCCTAGAAGGAATCCCATGTAGGGGCCAACACAAAAATTATAGATTCCTCCACAACCCTTTGCTTAGAGTAAGTATCCCACTAGTCTTTAGCATGGGGAATGGCCTTGAGGAGTGCAAAAGTGATATTTTCCCTATCGAAAAAATTGTGGACCGAAAAATATCTTTTGAGCAGATTCAACCATTTATCTACAACATCAACATCTATCAGTCCTTCAAATAATAGAATATCAAATTTTACTTGTACCTTGAAGGGGGTTTCATGGCCGTTTGATGAATATGCTTCTCCCGTGGGCAACCGTCGAAGGATCTGCACAAAGTTGTCCATTATTTTTTTCCTTTGTCGCGCGAGGGCTTCCTCGAGAAAATTTTTAATAGGATCTACTACTCCATCATCTTTATTTTCATCTTCCATGGGTTGTTTTCGGGCTCAGTGTGACCTATCTGGTAATGGATTGATTGGTTTGAGTCCCAACTTCTTATACCTAGACCTTGTCGGGGACATGCATGAATAAAAATAAATGAAGAGAAGACCGCTCTAATACCATTGATCCAGATTTAGGAGCGGAATGAATTGATTAACAAACTGAATGCAATAAACATAGAGATAGGAAGAATAATAAAATATCCAGTGAACAATATCTTTTATTAAATAATGAAATAGGCTGAAATTGTAAAACTATAGAACTGAAACTTGCTCGAATGGTGGTAGCTATCTCTGAGAAGAGATGTGGCTGCTACGCGTATCCGTCTGATCAGAATGGATTACAATGATGTGGCTCTAGAGGCCCTTTTCATATTACTCATGAATGACAAAACCCTAGACATCCAAAAACCTAACCCTGAAAGGTGAAACGCCAAAAGTCATGTGGGCCCTATGGGTAAGTTGGTGTAATTTGGTACCTCAACTTCCTAGGGTCATAACTTTTGCATACGACCTTCGTTTTAGGGGTGTGATAGTTCGTTGGAAAGGTCATTTAGAGAAATACACATTCCACCATCAAAATCTAACTCCATCTATATTTTGACTATGGTGAGCCAAAAAAACAACGTTTAGGCCCCCAAAACAACCTTGAAAGTACAACAATATGTGATGACATGAAAACATACAAAATAAGCCAGTTGGATTAGGTGAAAGGTCACCCGTATCCACCTGGAGAATGTGTGGGGCTTTAGACAGCTCCAGAAGTGTATAACTCACAATTATAAAGCAGTACAGAAGGACGTGCTGAACAAAAATGGACATGAGGAGCCAGTTGGAATAGGTGGGTGGCCACCAATATCTACCTAGATCATCTCTGGTGAATATACTCAAAGGCTTCCCATGGAAGCGGTCTTGTAAAGATATCTTCCACTTGTTCTTTTATGCCCACATATTCAACTCTGATGTTATTATCTGAACCTTTTCCCATAGAAAGTGATACTTGATTGGAATGTGCTTTGTCTTGGAGTGCATCATCAAGTTCTTTGAGATACTCATGGCGCTTCTATTATCACAATAGATTGGAATGGGTTTATCATACTCAACCTGTATATCTTTCAAAGTTTGTTTCATCCATATAACCTATGTACAATATCTTACTGCTGCAATATACTCTGCCTCGACTGTAGATAAGGATACCGATGATTGTTTCTTGCTTAGCCATGATACTAAACACTCACCCAAGTAGAATGTTGCTTCACTGGTGCTTTGTCGGTCATCAATGAAACCTACCCAATCTACGTTTATGTAGGCAATAAGTGATAGATCCTTTCCTTTTGGATACCATAATCCAAACTCTTATGTTCCTTTGAGATATCTGAAAATCCTCTTTACTGCTAATATATGTGATTCCTTTGGTGCTGCTTGAAATCGTGCCACTTGTCCAACTGCCTGCATTACATCTGGTATGGATGTTGTCACATATAGTAAGATGCCAATCATTGACCTGTATTGCCTCTGATTTGTAGACTTTGAATCATCATCTTTGCTCAACTTGCAACTGGCTTGCATAGGAGTGGTAACTAGTTTGCAATCTTCCATTCCAAACCTCATTAGCATTTCTATGATATACTTAGTTTGAGAAATAAAAATTCCTTGGTTTCTTTGACATATCTGAATACCTAGAAAGAAGGATAGTTCTCCAAGTAATGACATTTCAAATTCATTTTGCATATCCTTTGCAAATTTCTGGCTTAACCTGTCATTATTACTTCCAAAAACAATATCATCAACATAAATTTCAATTAATAAAATGCTACCTTGAGTTACCTTGATGTAGAGGTTGTTGTTTGCGCTTCCTTTCCATAGTTTGTAGGGAGTTTTGTCATTGTTGTTTCTGAGCATTACTCTATTTTGAATGTGAACTTTTGTATGCACTTTATGTGTCCAAAAAATATTTGTCAATTTGGAATCCATTAGCATTGTTTGAGCCATTTCCTGTGTAATTATCATCCATTATGATAATGTTCCTTTGTCTCTGAACCACTCTTTGAACCAATCTATGAATCCATGCTCTCATCCATATTGTCCAAGAATCTGTTTGCACAACTTTCCATAATGTTGAGCCATTTATCACTATACTATCATGAAGTCTTGATTAATCCATCAAATTGTACTTCTGCTAACTGGATGATCTGGATATGTCTTCTCAAACTCTGCAAGATACTCGAAGGATGGTTCTTTGGTCTATCACAACTATCACATAGACTCCCCTTGTCTAATATTCATATTACCTGAGAGTCTCTAAGCTGGATGTCTTAGAACAATTCTTGCTCTGATGTGTATTCATCATCATCTTCATTGGTAGATTCACCATCTCTCTGAGCTCTAACTTCTTTCTTTCTGTATGTGCATTCATCTTTCACTACAATGCCTGAAAGTACAATATCTTGAACCTATTCCTTATTTACCCGTCCTTCTTTTATTTAAGTTATTTTCCAAACCTTTATCTATCTGACATCTGTCTTTTTCTCTGTAGAATTTTCTTCATCTCGTTTTATTGCCAATCTTGCGATATCTGGGACTTGGTCTTTGTTCACCTGTTCTTCGTGTTTTCTTATCCATACTTTCTTATATCTAATATCAATGTTCTCTTTCATGGAAGTATCGATCATGCTTCTATAATCACTAGCTATGTGTCCATATTTATGACATTTGTAACATTCAATGTTACATGGGGCCACATATGCACTTATTTCTTGAACATTTCTTTTATAATCCCTGCAATCTACAACCTTATGTCCAAAATCAGTACAATAAAAACAATGACCATAAAAGAAATTTGCTTACCTGGGAGTGAACGATCTTCTTTGTGGTTTAGTCCTTCTGAATTTCTTCCTTGACTGGTCATGATCATGATTGAAGCTTCTTTGTGGCTTGAACATGAATGGTCTTCTTGAATATGTATCTTCAATAGTTTTCTTAGATTCTGGTTGACCATGATTCCTTCCTTTGAGTACTTCTGCATAACTCTTTACATTTTCTTCATTCTTCTTTTCTAGCAACCTTGAGTGCTTCTCTTCATTCTCTATAACCAATGTGGATGTTTCTATCTCTTCAACGTTCTTGTTGAGCTTGACGATTTTACTTCTCAATGTGATAACTTATTCTTCAATCTTCTCAACCTCTTCTTCTTTCTTCATTATCTGAGACTTCATGACTTCTTCAGTTCTTTTTGCTTGTTCAAGCTTAATTTTTAATGTGATTAATTCTTTTTCAAGTCCTTTCTCTTCTTGACCAAACTCTACCTCAATCTAGTTTAGATCGTTAGTTCTTTCCTTAAGATGATATGTCAATATCTTCTCTCTCATTTCTACTTCTTCCTTATGTGCTTCTATGTTAGCTTCCAAATACTGCTTTTGATTTTCAAGATTTTCTTCGATCTTTCTGGCTTCTTCTAGCTGAGTTCTTAAGTTCTCGATGACATGTTGGGCTTCTTAAAAAATGTGAACACTTTCCTTTTGTTTCATCAATTCTTTCTTGAGTGATTTGTTTTCTTCTCTTAGTTTATCTAAAGCATTAATCAATTTTGCTTCATAATTGTCTTCCTTTTCAATTAGTTTTTCTATCTCATTTCCTTGATGGAATTCTATTTCAATATGTCCATGTTTTTCACAATTAAAGAAAAACAACATACCTCTGGTGATTATGTACTCTTCATCTTCTGAATCTGTTTTACATGGTGAACATAATTCTTCTTGATTTGTATCTGCATCTTCTTTGGCATTTTCTGAATCTACGATGGGTGAATAATATATGTCATGTAACTTATCCCAAAGTTCTTTGGCCGATGAACACTTACCAACGTTTTCTCTTACTGGATTAGGTAATCCTTCCCAGATGAAATCCATTGCTATTTTGTTATTCCTCTTCAATTCCTTCTTGGCTGCAATCTTTTCCCTTTTTGAACTATCATATCCTGTAACAACTGATAGCCAAATATAATTCCCCTGTGCCTGTAAAAGTACTTTCGTCCTTCTACTCCACATTTCATACTTAAAATCATTCTAACCATTAAACATTGGTACTCCATTCTCAACATAATCCATGATCTCCTTTGATTGGTTAAACTGTTTCATGAAGGAACCATCTC
>SNQJ01S0009969.1:543459-560143 GCA_010110895.2 Picea sitchensis | reverse complement strand
AGTCATGTTTCCAATGTAGCCATCGGAGTAACTCTAACCCTGTAACGGAAACAAGATCAAGAATTACTAATAAGAATGGTAATAGATCAACAAATGACAGGAACATATCACACTTACCTTCATAATCATCATCTAAAAAAAAAGTAAGCATGATCTTACCATTTCCTTGGATATTCTTGTTGTACGAATCCTCTAGCCATTGCGCAATCTTGTTGTGATAAGGGTCATAATGGCATGGGTGAGTGTAAGTAGTTTTGAAAAACTCATCAGGATTATGAGGAAATGGAATAACCATCAGCCAAGGCTGAAATGCCCCATCCTCCTGACATTTCTCTAAGTACTCATTAATTTCTTCACATGGAGGATCTAAAAGAAATATGTCACGCCTACTTCCAAGATTCTTAGGTAGAAATAAAGCAAGTGCAACTTTATATTCATTATGAATTTTTTTTATATAAGAATATTCAAGCCATCCTAAGATCCTGTCACAAAAATGGGGATACAAACCATGACTTTGATGAAACGAATATATCAATGGGAAACTTATCATAGGAGGATTTATGCAATCAATCAGATCATTGGTTTGAATGTTTCCTTCGATGCGATTGATCATTTCATTAAGATTCGAGCTAAGCAAAGAACAAATATGAAATGTAGAATGTTTGATCTCCATAAAATATAGTGCATTGTCTTTTTTAACAATAAACTATGTAAAATCATCTCGCAACATGTCCTCTTCCCATGTGAGTGATGAAAGTGAACAAGCGTCAAATCTGGTTTTATCAATGTTATGCTCGGAATTAATTTCATCAAAATTTAACATATCGAAAGGATATGATTGTGGTGGAAAAGAGTAGTATTTTGTAGGTAAGATGTCAAGTCCACCAGAATCTAGGAATAGATCAGGATATAAAGAATAAAAGGAATTATAAATAAGTAGATGAAAATAATCTCTTGAACTATGATACTCAACAATGGTATTCTCAAAACAATTCTCTTCACTTTCTTTAAAACTCTTACTCTGTTTTGGTGATGAATTCCTAAACATAATACGATCATCTGGATTTGCCTTTTGTGTGATAGATAATTCAAAATTTATGTGACAAGCATCTAGTCTTTCCTGTGAACAAAGTGCATTTTGAGGATCAAGGTTTAAAGTTTCTTCTTCTAGTTGCGTAACTTCTTCTCTAATCAGTTTCATAGGAGTACTAGAACATTCAGAAAGAATTTTGTTGCTTAAGTGTTCTTCAATGACTGATTTTAAATATTGATTAGAGCATGAGTTACAAGAATGAGGGTATTCACCTTGAGCCAGTAACGAATCATCTTCCATACTAGTCTTAGACTGAAAATACAACGATTCAAAAGAAAATCTGATTTGGTTGTCAATAAGAGCTTGATCAATAGATTCTACCTCCTTGGCTTGTTCAGCATTATCGGAAGAATTTTTCTCTCCTTGCGAAGAAGATTGTTCTTGCAGATGAGTGATAGGATTTGCAATTGGTTCTTCATTCGTGATTGAACATGACTAGATGGAAGGGATGGAAGCATCATAGAAGATATTTAATGCCAATGACATGTCATCGTGATTAAATTTACAGAGGATATGATAGACTCTTGTCAAAAACATTTCTGAAGATGAATCACTGTTGATTAGCAAAGTATGAAATTCTTCACATAATTGATCGAAATCATAAATTTCAAAAGCATATAGAAACTCATCTACAAATTGGAACCAATAAAAAATGTGACATGCCGGAAAGAATTCAAACCAATGTATGATCCGACCTCTAAAAGTAAAAGCGAACAGTCTGCATAAAACTGTTAAATCTGAGATATCATGTTTGATGCATTTGCACCAAAACTTGTTAAGGTGGTCTTTAGCAGATATATTGCCTTCACCATCAAAGGTGATTTTGGACAAGTGAAGGACTGTCTCGTTGGGAACATTGGGTAATGAGAAGTTGAAAGCATGTTCCAACACAGTGATTTGGGGAGCCATGGGGAAATTGAATATATTTAAAATAAAGGCTCCTACAAGGCCAGCTTGTCATTCATCCCTCCTTCTAGCGCCATTTGTTGACGGGAGAAAATGAACGCTCGCCAACTGGAAGAGTGGATCTAGTCTGGGGTTGTCTAAATAACCCACCCTGACGAGTTTAGCGGCTCTGTTGGCCGATCTAAGTCCTAGAAAAAAAATGAAAACTACGCTAAGAAACTAATCTAAATGAAAAGAATAATTAAAACAAGCTAAATAAATCTAAAATACATATATACAGTCTATTACCTAAATTATACAACTATAATTCGATAAAATTAAATGTTCAATTACCAACAGAATCAGATCTAATTACAAATATACAATATTTACAGATTACAGATTTAGATGAAAACCTGCAAAAATCATTTGTAAACTGTCCTAAGACAGCGAAACTATTGTTTTTTGATTTTTTATAGTTTTATGAGAAAGAAATTAAATAAAAACTAAATAAACTAAGCAACTAAAATAATAACTCTAACTACAAATCTAAACTATACATATATCTAACTAAACTACTTAAACTATACTAACAAATTAACTATCAAATACTAAATAACAAACTGACCTGAAGTAATGCTTCAGGTTTGTCATGTATACAATGATTGTTTTAGCTGTTCGGAGGGAGGAAACCTGCACCGGATTATCCACGAGATTCTCGTAAACTAGAAGTAGTTGTGCTCTTCAAATATAAATAACAGGACAAATAAGACATAAAAAATTACAGCAATCTTATAATTTACAAATCATCGCAGTCAGATAAATCCGTGTGCAAAATTTGTACATAATAGTTCAATTAATGAAAAAGATAAACCTGTATTCATTAAATTGAAACAAAACAATTGTTGTACTTTTAAAATATGAGAGTTCAGATATGGACAACATATAAATCAAGTCATATCAACATGAAATGGATTATGATAGCTAAAGTAGTCGATAATAAATTGCAAACTGATATACAGAAAACTTGAAACAAAAGTTTGATATATTGAAAGCGAAAGCTGTTACAAGACATCAACTTTCATCTCATTCTGAATCATAAATCCATAGTATGGTTCTCTCCACCGTGATGATGATGGGTTCATTACAAAAATGACAAGTATTTAAAGACCTCCCACAGGGTAAAACATCCATGTGGGAATTATCAAAACAATTTACAAAAATATGGGGATAATATCCCAAATCTCTATTTCTGACTCAAGCTAACAACCTAAAACAAAACCATATCCAAAAACATCTCTCAAACTGCCACAACATGCCCAATTAATCATTGTAATTCGTATGCACCTGAAAGAGGACAAGAATAGACAATATTAGAGGATATTTTATTGATAAAATTGACAAAAATCTAACTTTAAGACTAGCTACGGAATCTGGCGATTCTGTAGCTAGTCTAATTTGAAAATAGAATCGTTTCAAAAAAAATTCAAATCTTAAAGGATTATATTCAAACTATTGAACAAGTATTTAATTGCTAATTGGAAACCAAACGAATCATTCAAATCAAAACTGTTATGCTAATTTGAGAGCAAACGAAATTGTGGTCAATTGAATGATAACAGAGATACATGCACTCTGTTCAATTTGTTATCACCAATTCAGGGTAAACAGAATCACATTAGATAATTCGACAGCAATGAAATCATTTCCATGAACCAATTCCAATCGACGCAAACTGTAACTGGTTAAACAAATCACGCATGTAATAGTTTATGTTGCTTCAGCCATTAACAAAATCATTGTCGAATCCAAACGATATCAACATGATCGTTTTTCAAATTAATAGAACTATATCAAGATATACAAACGATCATGCTAATCGTGGCACGCAACAATCATTTGCAAATCAAATCAAACAGGAACGAATCGAAACAGTTTGGGGTTGAAACAATCGTTATGAATTAACACAGCTCCACGATTTTAGGAAATATTTCTTTTGCACAGGTCAAATGTAATCAAAATCCAAATGAAAATATTGATTCAATACAAAACAGAGTCGTTCCTGGTAGATCGAGGTCAACAGGTTTTTTTTGAGTTAAACGAAACTAATCGAAATCAAACCCAATCGACTATACTAAATCAGACGAACATAATTGATTCAAAAACAAGCCAAACAGAATGAAAAACCAATCAATTGCTTATACTAAGCTGGGCACAACAAAATAGCGTAACCAAATCATATCTACATTCAATTTTAGCAAAATGAATCTACTGTACAGGATCCACAACATAACCATTTAAACTATAACATAATCATTTCAAATGTATTAAAACGAACAGAGTTAATTTTGAAAGCAAAACCGAATCTGTTATATTTACAAAGAAAAATTCATATTGAAATTCATACGTGAGCAATAAGAAAAAGGATTCGATCATGACAAATTGGAATTGACAAAGATTGTTGCCGCTTCGACATTCCTGAAGACAGTCGAACCGGTGGTTTTTTGTTTCTTTTCACTGGGTTGTAACCTATCGTTCTTCTTCACCAGCATTGTCACCTGTTCCTCTAATGCTTTGATCTTTGATTGCAACAGGGGAACGTCGATGTAATAACGCTCTAGCCAAGCATTACATTGGATACAAGATGGTTGATTGGGCTTTGATTACATAGGCGAGGGTTTAATTAAGCCAACAGGGGTTTCATTGTGCAACTTGATTCCCGGGTAATTTGGGTTATTTTTTTTTTTAGGCATGGGGGTAAGTTAGAGACAAATTCATAGGGTTTCGTAGAGCACAGGCCATGAGAATTCATAGACGTTTCAACAAAACAGAACCAAAACGTACCTTTCAGCCATGGAGAAGATCTGAAACTTGACCTCTAAAACATGGGCCAGATCTTTGTAACAACTCGATTTCTGGGGAAAATGCTCTTGCTGAAGGTAAAGGGGATAACTTCGGTTCTGGGTTTTCAACGGTTTGATCTAATTCAAAATTGTTTGCCCAGAATCGCTCACGCAAAAACGTGACTCTGGGGGCAATTACAAGGGCAGTCTTCTCTGGCAATCAAACAGTAACTAACTCTAAACACCATGGGGGTTAAATTCTCCCTAGAGGAGGCAGGAGAGAACACACAGTGAGCAGGGTGAACGGTGAGGGTTTGAATAGGGTATGCTCAGAGATTTTCCCAAAACTAACAGAGATAACCTGGGATAGGGGGAAATCATTAATGATCGAATGTGCGAAGGTGGTGGAGCTAGCTCAACCCAAGCAAAACAATCATTTCCCACAGTACAACTGACAGCGCATATATCGATTCAAAGCGCTATTGCATATGTTAAAAACCATGCCATTCAAATAATTAATGAACTTAATGGTAAATCGACCCAAAAATTTGCATAAGCATAGTGTTTGCATAGTTTTAAAATCAAAACAATAATTCGAAATCAACACCAAGGGTTCAATCTTATCACATATGTGTTGTATGAAATGATTACACCAAGGGTTTAACCCATAGTGTCAATGTGTTTTCATGAAACCAGTGTGTCAAGGAAATCGATGAAAGACTATAGGACATCAAACCACCAATGTAATAAGGACTCAATGAAAAGAATATCGTCATAGTCTAATAAAAATGAAGTCATATTAACAATTAAAGAATGCCAAATGAGTAAAGATCTTGGATTCTTGCCAACTGTGTGACTATAATTAAATTAGAAATGCAATGAACACATAGACAAGAGTGACCAAAAAAATCCAGTGACAATTTTAATGCCATTGAGGTGACTTCGAAATCAAAGTTTTCACGCTTGCAGTCGTGAAAACGAGAACAAAGGCAGGTATGCAAATGCGGAAAATAATAGTGTTATTTTATTCAAAGATTACGATGAAAATCAAGGGTTGCAAAGCACTGGCTTGGGCAGCTTATAATGATAGGATAAAAATGTGAATTAGCTGCCAACAAGGCTTCAAGATGACATATGAGGGTCCTCCAACTTCGTAAGGCCATAACTCTCAAACAGTGAGGAGTTATGTGATGTTCTACATACCACCAGAAATGGCATGACATGTACTATCCATATAGAATTGTATTATCTGAAAATATATCATAACTCATACCATTACCTATCAAACAAACTTGGGTCCATTACCCAAACCTCCAACTTCTCATGGCCATAACTCTCTAAGCATGAGAAATTATGTAACGTTCCACATACCACCGGAAATGAAATGACAAGAACTATCCATCTAGGATATTTTCCCTGACAAAATCACTTTCCTTCATCTCATTATTCCACAATTAAGCATGGGTTCTCTTACTCCACAAAGTGTCTTTCGGCGAGGGCTTTCACCATAAGGGGACCACTTTGGAGTTCATCCATATTTACTTCTTATCAGCCATGAAAAAACAATAATGAGTCATATTTACATCAAACAATATTGGGTCCATTACCCAAGCCTTTGTGCTATGGAGCTTTCTTCAAGGGTTGACATCAATGACAACCAACCTTAATCAACAGCCACAACCCTTAACATGGATGGATTTTTGGGTGTATCCTCCTAACTAAACACACAGTAAGGCTATTGATATGAGGTCACCTAACAAACAAAAACCACACCTTAACTGGATGAGCTAGCGGGAATTGACAAAAAAATATAAATAATTTTAATTTGACATTCAATGTGGATAAATTTTAGACTTAACTAATGTAGTTATGAGATCATTTGAGCTTTGACTATGTCTAGCCTTAAATATAGTGAACATGTAAGCCTCTTGGGGGCATAAGGAATTTGTGCCCTTATTTCATGGTACACTACTCACATCCTCAAAAATAATCATGAGGCATGTCACATCCCACGATGGGAGTACTCATGGTAGCATGTCTTCTCTACCCCTATATAGGAATGTCTCCTCTATCCAATTCGTTGGATGTTGCATATAGTGTATCAGATTATGTGTCTCTCATTGATACGAGGTAGGAATTAAGACTCTATAACTCCCATTTGAAACATATTCCATGACTCCTTAAATCTTCCTGCACCCGTTAATATGACCAACGTGTTAAAGATATTACACACAACTAGGGTATTTTTCCTTATTTTCCTGTTTTTATTAGTAATTATTGAGGGTCTCCTATATTTTAGGAACCTCTCCTACATTCTAAGAGAATATTATCTTCAATTTAGAGTCAGTTACACTTAGTTAGACTAATGGAAGTCACTCGTGCATGCAAATATCAGTTTTATCACCAGAAGTTGCATGTGCATCTCTCACTTCCACATGTATGACTTAGTTAACTGAAGACTACATGACCAGATAACTAGGACTAAGTGGCAGTTAACTATGGTAACTTCTTGTGTGTGTCCATATCTCTCTAGAACACCACTATGGTGCAATGGATTCACTTCCAGTGTGCATTAGTTAAGTTATATAGATTATATCATGTGTAAATTATTATTCATTCATTTCGTTAATACATTTTCTCATTCTTTTCTCTCTAATTTTTCTCTCGTCTTCTCACTTTTGCAAGTTGTGTTCATTCTTATGATAACTAGATCTATTGTGTAGGTATTCACCAAATTATACACAACTGGAAAATCTCATCCTTGTGTCTTTCACATCACATGAAGACACGTCAAGTAACATTTCTCAATACATCAAAATTAATCACAAACAACTTGAACAATAATAATGGTTACCCATCACAAGGCCTACATAGTTTAGTTTCCATCTCTAAGTCCATCCACATGCACACATGTATCATCATGCCAAGTGGATGGACATAGTTAGAATAACCTTATATGAATTCATATTATAGATCATGCCATCTGGTTCAAGCATACAAATTAGTAATGACTCATAACTTGCATATCATACATCATCCAATCATTATTATGATTAAAATATCAAATTTAGGAAAGGCTCATATAGCATTAGGCATCCTTTATGGGCCTCATTTCATCAACATATTCCTTACTAGAGTTCCTCCTAAAACTCCTTATCCTAGCATGGATCAAGAGTACATGTTATTAACACTATATATCCATGACACAAATATCATAACCATCATGGTACCATATAGATTCACATATATATATCCTTCACATGATTCAAGTCTCATATCATATCTGGATATCATATCATTGTTTATAAGTACATAGCTCATGAGTCCAAAATACCAACAATCAAAATTTACGATAGACACATCAACCATGTCACTATTTCATCATATGTATGTATATACATATGATGATAAAAAGGTTAAGTTTGATGATAATGATGATGACAAAGGTAAATTTGATTATGAACATGGTGACAACAAGAATGACAAGGGTGGTGATGATTATGATGGTGATGGTGATGATTACCATAAACTAAGACCAACTTTGGTTTATCAAACCTATAAACGTAAATCAATTACTTTAATTTATCGTCTTGTTTCTATGATTGAATAACTCTGAAATGAAATTTTGGAGTTCCCTTTAATTTGTAATTGTTAACACATTATGAACTTTAGTTTTAATGCTAACAAATAAAAAAAATAGATATAATATATATAGACGACAATCATTCCAAGAGAAAGTTCTTCCATGCTCTAATTTATTTGGTTCACACATTTTACTTATTCTTTTCTGTAAAGGAGCTATAGGCCTTGTTCAACACCATGTTTTATAATGAACCTCGGGGATTTTTTTTTTATCTTTGCAATATTTATTTAATTTATTGAGATGGAAACAATATAAAGATAGTTCATCTTGGGGTTAATGATTTCTTTGTAGTATATCAAATTTATCTTTTTCTTGGTCTCTCTATCATTCCACAGTTTTTTTTAACTAAGTTATGATACTACTTTTAGTAGTATTGATATCTTGGAGGGCATGCTTCTCCACTATCCCCCTCTCATCCAACCTCTTTTCACCCTTGACTAACTTTTACTAATGTTTGAAGTAGTCATAGTGGCCATCTCATTCTCTATGCTAATTAGTTTGTATGTGTACATTAAGTACCAAAAAACATAGACTTATGCTCAACAAGTGCAAGCCCATATTCTAAAAGGAGTATATAGTAAGGTATATTGAACTTGATTTTAATTTTATTTATTATAAATAGCTCCTAAATGTTCTCTATTTTCCTCAAGGTTTCACAATAAATACTAGAACCCTTTACCTCACAATCATGTAGAATAACTTGGGTTGCATGGGTATCAAAGAGAACATTTTTTTTTCCCTAAAAAACATAATTTTAAAGAATTTACAATTGTTCTCAAGACAAAAGTAAGTGTTCCAACCTCCATTGATTATTTTTTCAACATTATAGTTCTAATTTAGCTTCTAATGAAAATTAATTACGGGATACTTATAAAAATGGACTTCTCAACCCCAGAGGGTTAGCTCAAGGAAATGATGAGCCAAATGTGAGATCTCTCCTCCAAGTTCAGGAGGTCATATTTTCAACTCTCTTGATCTCCTTGGGGTTAGGTTCTTGAAAAATAGGAATCAATGGTTTTCCATGGTTAACACCCATTTATGGCAATACATTCTTCGAGGTTTTCTCATCTATGGTCATATGGAAAAAGAAATGAATTATTCTGTGTTATTCTTGTAAAAAAAATCAAGGTAGGTTATTTGTTTTAATCTAATGATCCTTACCATTATTTTATCAGTGTTTACATATATCCCAAAGTTAGTACAAACTATTTTAGAAAATTTAAGTATCTTTTCATAGTCAATGAGACACCTTGCTAAAACGAAAATATAATCTACATACATAAGGTGGATGATGACTAGTCTTACTAGTGTCATGCTTGCACAACCTGTTTTTTCCTTATAATCCTCTACCTTGTTAAAATAACTACTAAAAATAATAAAGAACAGAGGACAAATTTGGGAAATTGGATCTACTCTGGGTGGTTAAGATAATGTGTTTTATCCTCCCTACCCACAATCAATTCTTGGAAATGAAATGTCGAGCTCTTAATGAATATATTTTTATATCAACCTTATCATCATAAAAAAAATGAACAAGAATGTTCAATCTCCCTTTTAAATATTGAATTGTTGAGTCTTTATTATCTGTTTGTAATGTAGTGGGTAAATGTATTGACTTATGTCTAGAAATATTTAATATAGTAATTGTGTATGCTTATATTTGTATTTATTTGGATATCAATGAAGATATTTTGCATAAAATTGTGTCATAACCTTAATTTATGTTCATATATGTTTTTGATGATGATGATGATGGTTAACATCCACTGAGATCAAATGATTGAAAATATTTAAGAGAAGTGTTCTTAAATCATCATACTTTAGTTAATTTTAAAAGTTAAGAAGGTCAGTATTATAAAAAGTATTTTTGTTTTGATCTTAGCAAAGGGTTTATAAATAAATATATGTTAAAGAATGAGAACCATACACAATTATTTCAGTATGAACATATTGTTTCTTATTTTAGGCTTTTCTTTAAGCATGCACATTGTACCTTCTTACTTGAAAGAAAAGGTTTCTCATGTTAAGAAATGGAAGAATTGCAACCAAAAATGTAGCTTTCGTAAATGACCTTACCACACCCTCTCTCGAATGCGAAGCTCGGTACAATCATGACCAAAGAGTAAATGACTTCATTGCTAATTTTCTTCCATAAATGATACTTTCTCACATCGCCCTATACAACCTAGTATGACTTAAATGTTGTCTCCTAATGTAGTCAATTTCAAATAATAATAACAAAAAAACTTAAGATTAGAGTGAAAAATTAAATTAAGGTTTGCACCTCAAGAGATTTGATCCCTCTCAATGCCTAATAAATATGAAGTTAAGATAAATCTAAACTAGTATAAGTGAAGAGAATATATAATTTATATATATTAAATCTTTTTTAAAATTGAAAAAAAAATGATAAAAATAATGTAATACAAGAGATCAAATGAATTCCTTTTTTTTGGGATACTAGTCTACTTCTATATTGATATCATATAAAAAGTGTTATATTCATGGATATCTGAGGCTTGCCAAAATGGTAACCACACCCTAGACAACATTCAAAGAGTGTCATTATATTGTCTAAGAAAATAATATGTATCTATTATAACCCAAGACCACATACAGAGCCCCACGGGACTATAAAAAAAAAAAAGAGACATAGACAAGTAAAACCTAAGATAAAACTGAAGAACATTATGGTTAACTATGAGGTGGCTTGGGTGGCTTGATTGGATGAATATTTCATGTGCCTTGGTCTTTCCCTTTGATTCATTTCCTAGCTCTTATTCCACATCAATTGGGTTGGAGTTGGTTCCTTGGGATCCCAAAGTTCGTGTCATGTCCACTATTTAATCTTCATTGGCTAGATCCTAGTCTATCATCTTGAAGCTAATCCCAAAATACACACTACATAGGACAATGAATTTGGCTTCTAGTCACCTAAGCTTGTCCAAAGATTAAGCCTACTTGTCCTCCTTCTTATCCATAGATAACTAAATGAGATTTTTGGAAAGCGATTAAAAATCCATTGCTCTAAATACTTTGGCATATATTGATCTTGAAAAATGAGAGTCTAATACCTAGTCTTGAAATTATTTATTGATTTGATGCTTTAGAGTCTGCAACCATTTCTTCCAAGCCCAATTCACTAACTTCTCCATCCATTACTATGTTTCAGGATGAATTCCATGGTTATAAATTTTCCTAGACTAATCCACATCTCTCTCCACCCCTATGAAATGAGATTGAAGCATCGCCATTCTGGTTGGAGGAGGCTTGGTTGCACCTCTCCTCTTAGCCCCATGGATACTAGATTTTGGTATTTCCTTAACTATACTTTCATCCATAGTAATCTCATATAATCAAAGGAAAGGGAAGCACGAGGAGAAATTTCATGCCACCCCTATGCTTATGACCACTAAAAAATCCCCCTAACTCAAGTTGAGCCACCTTAGAGCAGAGAAAATTTCCAATAGAGGTTGGGCTAGGGGAGTGACAAAAGTAGGGAGTGCTTAGAGAAAATAATCTCACTCTTGAAACAAGTAGCATGTGACGGTGACTAAAATACAACCACTAGTTAGAAAATAACTCAACTACAGGGAGAGAAACCCACAAAAAAGGCTAAGAACCCTGCGATATTCCACACCTATAGAACTAATAGATAATAGAAGGCCCAAAAAGAAAAAAACCACGAAGAATATGAAAAGTATTACCTTGAAAAAATGACTAAGTGAGACTAATGAGGGTCTTAATTCCACACCCTAGGGAGAAGAATTCGATTTCCCATTTTTTATTCACTTATGAGAACCCTCTCCATGAGAAGCCATAATATCGCACTCCCTTATCATAACAGAGAAGCCATAATATCGCACTCCCTTATCATAACATTTTCCTTACAGTTTAATCAAAGCCCATTGGTATCAACCATCATTTAAAGTATAGCTCCACAACTGAGAAAATCGACTATCCGATTTTGAGGCTAACTCGTGTACACCCACTCTAGAAACATTTAATAGAAATATTTACTATTTAATAATTCGGTATGTTTAATAAATTAATATAATATAAAATCTACTATCTCTAGAAATATTTAATATAATAATTTGGTATGCTTATATTTGTCTTTATTTGGATATCGACAAAGAGATTTTGTATAAAATTGTGTCATAGCCTTAATTTATGTTCAGATATGTTTTTGATGATGATGATGGTGGTTAACATCCACTGAGATAAAATGCTTGAAAATATTTAAGAGAAGTGTTCTAAATCACCATACTTTTGATAAGTTAAAAAGTTAAGAAGGTCGATATTATAACAAATATTTTTATTTTGATCTTTGCAAAAGTTTTATAAATAAACATATGTTAGAGAATGAGAACCATACATAATTATTTCAGTATGAACACATTGTTTCTTATTATATCATTTTCTTTAAGCATGCACATTGTACCTTCTTACTTGAAGGAAAAGGTTTCTCATGTTAAAAAATGGAAGAATTGCAATAAAACATGTAGCTTTTGTAAATGACCTTACCACACCCTCGAAGGAATGTGAAGCTCAATTCAATCATGACTAAAGAGTAAATGGATTCATTGCTAATTTTCATCCATAAATGCTACATTCTCCCATCGCCCTCTACAACCTAGTATGACTTAAATGTTGTCCCTTAATGTAGTCAATTCCATATAATAATAACAAAAAAACTTAAGATTAGAGTGAAAAATTAAAATAAGGTTTGCACCTCAAGAGATTTGATCCCTCTCAATGCCTAATAAATATGATGTTAAGATAAATCTAAACTAGCATAAGTGAAGAGAAGATATAATTTAGATATATTAAATTTTAAAAAAAATGAAAAAAAATAATAAAAATAATGTAATACAAGAGATCGAATGAATTCTGTTTTTTGGGATACTAGTCTACTTCTATATTGATATCATAAAAGAAGTGTTATATTCATGGCTATGTGAGGCTTGCCAAAATGGTAACCACACCCTAGACAACATTCAAAGAGTGTTATTATTTTGTCTAATAAAATCATATGTATCTATTACAACCCAAGACCACATACACAGCCCCACTCGACAGGAAAAAAAAGAAGAGATATAGACAAGTAAAACCTAATATAAAACTGAAGAAATATGGTTAACTATGAGGTGGCTTGGCTGGCTTGATTGGATGAATATTTCATGTGCCTTGGCCTTTCCCTTTGATTCATTTCCTACTTCTTCTTCCACATCAATCGGGTTGGAGTTGGTTCCTTGGGATCCCAAAGTTCTTGTCATGTCCACTCTTTCATATTCATTCGATAGATCCTAGTCTATCATCTTGAAGCTAACCCCAAAAGACACCCTACAAAGGACACTGAATTTGGATTCTAGTCACCTGAGCTTGTCTAGAGATTAAGGCTACTTGTCCTCCTTGTTCTCCATAGATAAATAAATGAGATTTTTGGAAAGTGATTAAAACTCCATTGCTCTAAATACTTTGGCATATATTGATCTTGAGAAACCAAAGTCTAATAACTAGTCTTGAAATTCTTTCTTGATTTGATGCTTTGAAGTCTCCAACCATTTCATCCAAGCCGAATTCACTAACTTCTCCATCCATTACTATGTTTCGGGAGGAATGTCATGGTTATAAATTTTCCTAGCCTAATCCACAACTCTCTCCACCCCTATGCAATGAGATCGAAACATTTCCATTCTGGTTGGAGGAGGCTTGGCTGCACCTCTCCTCTTAGCCCCATGGCTACTAGATTCTGCTATGTCCTTAACTATACTATTATCCATATTAATATCATATAATTAGAGGAAAGGGAAAGTTAAAACCACGAGGAGAAAGTCCCTACCACCCGTATGCCTATGAGCACTAACAAAGACCCCTAACTCAACTTGGGCCACCTTAGTGAAGGTGCCTAAAAGACAACCACCAATGAGGAAATAACTCGACTACACAGAGAGAAACCCACAACAAATACCAAGAACCCTCTAGATATATCGATATGCCATACCTATAGAACTGAGAGATAACAGAAGGCCCAAAAAGAAAAACGCCAAGAGGAATATGAAAAATATTACCTTGAAAAAATGACTCGTGAGGGTCTTAATTCTACACCCTAGGGAGAAGCATTCAATTTCCCATTTTTTCATCAGTTATGAAAACTATCCCACTCACCTATCATAACATTTTCCTTATGGTTTAATCAAAGCCCATTGGTATCAACCATCATTTATAGTATAGCTCCACAACTGAGAAAATTGACTATCTGATTTTGAAGCTAACTCGTGTAAACCCGCTCTAGCTTCATCTCTCGAATGTTCATTTCACTAACTAGAGAAGGGGAGTCCTACTCCTCCCACCCTTCCAACTCCTCATACCTATAAACCTCCTAAAGTAGGACCTCAACAAATGTCCCTCAATTGTCATCATAATGCAGAGTGGGATCCTAACTCATAGTGTGTGTGCTCAAGCCCCAACCTGTTACCACCTCTTCTCGGCAGATAAAATGAATTATTTTAATTACATTTGATAAAAAGATAATCCAATAAATTGGCCTAATAAGAGATACATCTACATTGGGTGGTAGAGTGCAATTAACTATCAAGAGTGAATGATACAATGCAATTACTCTTTTTTTCAATTCCAACATAATCAAAACAAAATGTTTATGGATGTGAAATAAATTAAATTAAATTAAATATTGATTGGTATGATCCATTCAAGAGTTTCATGGATATAATACACTATGAATAAGCTTGTCAATGTGCAATGAGGACATGAGGACATGCATGACTATGAGCTAACTTATCATTGTTATTCAAGCAAAACCACATGGTCCATTAAGGAGCAAACTAACCTGGTTGGCTTTCACAGTTACTATCTATGGATCTTGAGTTGTTAACCAGTTTGTTTCATTATGTCCAAAAAAGACAAGCTCTTAACCAAGCAAAAAACATTTTAATAAATCAAATAAATATAAATTTTTAACTATAATTAAAATTAAGTAATAATTATAAATTTTCAATATATTAAAAAATTAATTGCTAACAAAATGAAACACTAAAAGAGATTTGTTTCCCAATACATACACTCCATCACCCATCACCCTTGGGTAGTCTACTTGGAAAATTAAAAAAATAAAAAACCTTATTTGCATAAGATGAACGCTGACTCTTAACCAATCAAATAAATTTTAATAAATCAAATAAATATACAATCTTAAACCATAATTAAGATTAATTAATAATTATTATTTTCAATATATAAAAAAATTAATTGCTAACGAGATGAACAATGAAAGCCCATTTGTTCACCAATACATACAGAACATCACCCCTTGGGTGGTCGGCTCATGGGCGAAATAAAAACAAAATAAAAACCTTATTTACATATATTATATATGATCAACCAACTATATTTCATCCATTGTCAATATATCTTTTCATTATTGGTTTACTTGGTTGGAGCAGGCACCGCAATCCAATCCAAGCTTTCCTGCCATTTTACAGTGGTAAGAATCCAACACTCATCTGAGATTGAATTGCTAGGGAAATACAGAGTTGCCCCTCCCTCCTCAAGTAAGAATCCAACACTCATCTGAGATTGAATTGCTAGGGAAATACATAGTTGCCCCTCCATCCTCAAAGGAACCCAGAGATTGAAACATCATACATTCCGTCGTACTTGTTCAGCGATAGAAAACCTGATTTGTTATTGGCATAGGGAAAATGACTACAAAATTGCAGGAAATACGTGAAAAAATTGAAGAATGGCTTCACTTGTGGGAGAAAAAAAAACCATATGTGAATCCTGATTTGAACCCAGTCTTACTTGTGCCTGGCATAGGGGGCTCTATATTAACAGCTGTGGATGAAAATGGAGACAAAGAGCGGATTTGGGTTCGTGTTTTTAATGCTGAAAGTAAATTCCAAAAAAAACTTTGGTCTGTGTTTGATCCGAAAACTGGAAAAACTATGTCCTTGGATCCCAAAACAAGGATTGAAGTCCCAGAAGATAGATTTGGACTATACGCTTGTGATACCCTAGATCCTGATCTCATTGTTCCCATGAATGTTGTTTGCTACTTCCATGGGATGATAAAAGAGATGGTGGGATGGGGATATGAAGAGGGTACTACTCTCTTTGGTTTTGGCTACGACTTTCGTCAGAGTAACAGGCTTCAAGAAACAATGGATCGTCTAATAGAAAAGCTTGAATTCATAC
>SNQJ01S0009969.1:464420-493853 GCA_010110895.2 Picea sitchensis | reverse complement strand
GGAGGGGCTAAGGACAAAGGACTCATCGGGAAATCTAGGATTGAAATCCCGATAGAGGGATATAAGGCTGAGGTCTTATTGGAGGGGCCGTATGGACCAGAGCATAGCCGGTTAGGGGCTAAAGGCGAGAAGGTGCTAATCGTCAATTGGGGATTCAAGAGTACAGTGACTCTCGCCATCATAAACCGCGAAACCCCGAACCCCAATGCAGATACGGGGATAATTATAGTTAGGTGCAGAGGCCATGCGAGTGAGTCTGAGGTGTAGGGAGAAGGACCTGTGGACTGGGATTTTCATAGTAGCAATTCCAACAGGGAATCTAAGGAGTCGCTTCGTCTTAAAGAGAGAGAGGGAAGAGCGATCCTGTGAGCAGGAGGTGCATGCAGGGCCCCTGCAGGGTGCATGTGGACCTCGTCTGCATCAACTAACATGAAGTTTCATTAAGTCATTAGTGATTCCATGTAGTAAAAAATAGTGTTCCATTTGAGTGACTCAGTGAGTGGGGTTGGATCCATCAATTTATTCACATCCACTTTAGGAAGGCACAGATGATGAAAAAATGGATTAGAGTGAAACATCGTGGAATGAGATGATTCAACTCCCTCTTAGTGGAGGGATTATTATTGGGAATGAGTGGCTGTGAATTTAGCAATAAAGTTGGACAATTGGCCAAGTAATTTTTCTAGTTTGTTGAGCTTGTCATTAAATATAGCAATCTATTCATTAATTGTAGAAACGTTTTGATCAATAACAACTTGATCTTGGGTGAATTTGGCTTGCAAGTTGTCTCATAATTTCTCCAAGTTAGCATTGTGGTTTCCATAATATTGGTTTTGGGTGGCCATCTAGACGGGTTTCACAATAAAAAGGTGATTGGAGGGTGGTGGTACGGATATGGGTGAGGTGGAATGGAGCTAGTGTGTCCACAAAATAATACTTATGGGAGATTTGTACCAATGTGATAAATGTAGCTTGTTGGAGCTATTGATATAGGTGGATGGTAATGGGGTGAGTGGGTCCATAGGAAAAAGGTATATGGAAGAGGGGGACCATTGTGATCAACAAAACATAAGAAGTATATTAAGATAGGTCTCAAATAAGGATTCTAGTGGGAGCACTTTATACTTTGTTTTACTTATTTCTACAGATTTATACTCTTGTCTAAATAATGTTGTGAAAATATAATTCACAAGTTATTAATATTGAATATTATATCGAAATTTTCTAAACTGGAAGTAGGAAGTAAAGTTTTCAATGACTGAATGTTCAAAATTTCAACGCAACCCCCATTTTATAAGTTTTTTGGACTAACATCAAGGAGTAGATATTAAAGGGCCCTAAGGACAAAGGAATTACCTATTTTATATTTCTCTAATATAATTTTGGGGTCCAACAATAGTACTCAAACCCGTACTGCCCGATTACCTAGGTATTAAAGAGTAATCTTCTCTAGTGATTTTCTTGATTCCACTGTAGCGGTAAGGTGATTGAGTATCTTATCTAAGTATAGTCTTAGGACACTTACAAGGCTTCTTATATACCTGAGGGTATGTGGAAGTGAATTTTGTATGTAGGTGCTTTCTGATCAGGTACAAATCGAAGGGGTGCCAATAGGGGTTACAAGGGTTTCCAACCAGGTGAAACCTCTTGTATCTCCTACATGTATGCTTCACCAACCACAGGTTTACCCACTTAATGAAATATATCTATGTTATTTATAGATTACATAACATGTATCTATCATAAATAAATTCTCTAAAAAATGTGTTAGGAAAGTTCTTTGATACCACTTTTCATGTGCCAAATATAAATATTCATAGAAAAAATTATAGATATTACTCATATTTATTGCAAAAGGAAATAGAATTGGAAACACAATGGACAATATGAACCAAAATATTATACCTTTATTGATATGGAAGCAATGTTTGCTTGCCTCTTTGAGAGGGAAACCTCCAATAAAGAAAATCTTAGATTAGAAATGATTTCCAATACATCTTTTACAATGCTTCTACATCTTCATGTAGTACATTGTATTTCCTAAGAACGTTCTAGAGAAAGAAATTTCTAGTAGGTGTAACCTTCTAGTAAACCTTCTTACAATAATTGTGTTCACACTAATATCTAGGAATTATTTACTAATGATGGCCTCCATACATAGAAATTCATAGAAATCTATCTACTTAATGGGTAGGGAGGTTAGGACCCTAATAGAAATTCAATAAATAGAAATGCCAAATTTTGGGAATGGATTTTCCATTCACTTCAATTTACCCAAGAATAAATTCAGTGAAAAAAGAATGCCAAGTTTTGGCCATGAATCTAACAATAAAAAATCAAATTCCCATGTAAACTTATAATGCAAGAGAATCTCAAATTTTGGGCATCGATTTACC
The DNA here is from genome assembly GCA_010110895.2 of Picea sitchensis. NCBI lineage: Eukaryota > Viridiplantae > Streptophyta > Pinopsida > Pinales > Pinaceae > Picea > Picea sitchensis. The sequence continues at coordinate 491,457 of SNQJ01S0009969.1, read as the reverse complement.
AACTCAAATTGATTTTCCCACACATAAATGAAATGAAAATGGAAATGCCAAAAGTAGGAATTTATATGCACATTCAAATAGATTTTCCCATTCTTATTTATTGATCCAAAAATAATTTGACAACACTTATTTCTTTACAATATATACATGGAACATTTGACTTGATTCAAAATTAATTTACTGATCAAATTGAGGTGATTTACAAAATTTTGATGATGTGCTTCTTATCCAAAAACTCATAAACTGATGATTAATTTGTAGAATAGTGAGATGAAACAAAAAAAAATAAAAGAATTGACATTACATATGTAGATGACATCTATTTCTTCATCTTCAAAGTCCCTTTAGATAGCATGATTGTTCTCCATCTCAAAATACCAAAATTACATTACAACATAATCTTGCAAAAATCCATTTTAATTGACTCTCTTTAATTCCACTACTACAAACAATAAAATGAGTTCACCATTGAAATCTTTGCGAAATTTTGAAAAAATTGAGCATAAAGTCGACCAAATTCTGAACTGACTCAATTTCACCCTCTTTGACACACAAAACAATGCACTAAAATCTCATTTATTTCAATTTGAGATAATACTTTTACAAGTGACCTATGATCATAAAATAGACCTGAAATTCATGATCCTTATGAAAAATCATGAAAAATGAGTATAAAATTTCCTATGTTTGGACAATATAACTCATGGCACGCTTTACGAGGAAACCATACTTGGCATTTTCTTTCGCATGAAAATCGAGACAATTTGTAGTTCCTTGGAATTCATTCCCTGCATCTAAATATATGCCTTGGGATATATTTGAACATAGGAATGATTATTTGAGTGTTGGGATCTATGCCCATAAATAGGTCATGGCCCTAACCCCTCATCTGCAACTTAATGTAACTTAACATTAAATGCGGAGGAATCCCGTAACATGCGGGAATTTTTGGCATGGTTTCTAGGAATTTGTGGTTATATATAGAAATTTTGGGGTTCGATCCCACCAACCGCCATATATTCTCGTTGTTTTATTTGAACCGTTTAAAATATGGTTAAAACCATATGTTATAAATAACATGTTAACAACCTCCCACGAATATAGCATGGTTATATGGTATACAATGAACCAAGGGATAGGTTCAATGGATTAGGCCCTCGATCCTTTTTTCTCCCATTCACACTTTAATACAAATTCAAATATATATGAACACATATATGGTTAAGAATAATCAATATGGTGTATTGGAAACATAGGTTTGGTAAGGTCTTTGGGAGGTTGCAGGTTCAACCCCTGTTGACTCCAAAAATCTTGTTAAACACCAACCAATATAGGCCAATGGGAGGTTGCCATGTGGTAGCCTCTCATTGGCTACCCCTTTCTGAGTCACCTTGGAAATTTTCATGCCACGTCATGTTGATATGTCTTCCACATAAGTTGTACAGAGGCCACGTGTAACCCTTGTAGTGGTGAAACATGTCACCCTTGCAGTGGTGACACATGTCACCCTTCTTAATTTTACCTTTGACCTTTTGCTAGGTTTGATTGGAAATTTTAGCACTCATAAAGTTTGCATACGAACTCAGTTCGACTTGTCGTTTCTGTCATTGGAAAGTTGACGATGAGATCTACACATTGATGTGATTTTCTTGGTCATTTGAGATGGTCTAATTTTTATATTTTATGGATTCCCTCAGAGCAATACGATGTTACGGATCCTACTGGATCTCTATGAGTGTTCCTTAGATCATCTTGGATCACACCTTCCCACTGAAGAACTTTTGAACCTCCAAAAGTATAGATACTCAACAACTTAGTGATGATAACTTACTCTTCCATCTTACTGAATATTCTCTCAAATTCAGTCTTCATCTTGGATCTCTAATCCTAGGTATTACATTAGTTTACTTTTTTCTACTTTTCTAGAATATATCTCTAACTTTGGACTATGGTATGGTTGCTAATAACTCTTGTTCTGGATCATAGATTCCCTGAAAACAAAAATTCATGTTCACTGAATCTCTACAATACCTGTATCATGTATTCCAACATCCATTCTGATATCCTACTGTTGAATATAGTCCATCATGACCAATATCAAACCAATTCAAATGTTTATCTATTATTTTCCCTTTTGGACTGTCTATTCAAGTACTACTGATGTATCTATGCGAGTCTCTAAATGAATCCCCTGTCCATTACTTCTTCTTCCTTGAGAAACAACTTGATTTATATTTCTACCATTTGTACTTGACCTGCTTTTGTTCAAGCTATAAATCTACATGAACATGAAAAATTATTTTAAATATGAATATAGAATCCACTTTATATGCCTCTTAAAAGAGGATTATTTCTCTTTTACCAGATCTAGAAATTTTTGCATTACTTCGATGCTCTTTCAACTTCTAATCTACATGTTCTAGCTACATGCATCCCTCTGTTCCTTTTCCTTCGGTACTTTAGAATCAAGAATATTAACTTAGACAAATTTGATCCATATATAGTCCTTTAGATGATGATGAGACAATAAAATTGTCTATACTGTTGTCTAAAGGCTTAGAGATCTTTATAACAAGATTCATCTTACTCTAAAACAAGGTGGCTATATAGAAATCATTTTAACGTGATTCCTCTCACTTATGAACAATATGTAAGGTGGTTATCTAGAAATATCTTTTAACGAGATTCCTCTCACTCTCAACATTATATAAGGTGGCAATATAGAAACTCACTTACAAAATCCCTCTCACTCTTATCAACATATAAGGTGACAATATAGAAATTTTACAGAGTCCTTCTCACTCTCATATTTTACAATGAGTGGGTTACAATCCTTATAAATATACTTTAGGATATATACACATATGCATATTACACTTAAAAATATACATATTTACAATGAAATATTTAGATGGTTTTCTTATGGACTCATTCTTCCCATTGTACTGGGAAGAGTCTCGTAGCTTCAGACCTCTGACAATGCCTCTGATGCTAATACTGAATCTGATATTCAATTTGATGCAGAATATGATGATTAATATAAGTAACCATTAGACCAAACTAGAGGCCTTCCAAATAACCCATATAACTTGTCTTTGCGAACACCAAGAATTATTGTTGTGTCTGGAGAAACTTCCCTTGAATACACTAGTACCTGTCCATTTTGGAATGCGACCGCATAGCCTTCATAATCAAATGTCATAACTGATATTAGGTTTACCTATAAATATGGAATACATAACATATTTTCTAATCCCAAAAATCATCCTGACCCAAAATGGAATCTTACATATCCATGCCCTCTTATTGCTTGTCTAGTGTTGGTTCCAGATCCTACATAGAAATCTATGTCAAATTCTGAGAAATTCATAAATACTAATCTCATCCTGGTCATGTGGCAAGATGATCCATTTTCCATGAACCATTCCTCGATGTCTTCATATATCACTTTTCTAAGACCAACCATTAGGAATTATTCTTTCCCAAACCTTTCATTGAGACCATTAACTTCATCTGGAGATGCTTGTATTCTTGCAAGTTCAAACATAAGTATGGGTAAAGTGTCCAACACTTCTTTATTTGATGTACACTCTTACCACACTAAGAGAAGAGTGTTGTGTTCCCATCTTATAACAATGATCCCTTCTTATCATCCCCCCTTTTCCTCTATTTTGAAAAATTTTCTTTACCTTCATCCTTCTTCTTGGAGGCATTTACTCACACAAAATTTCTTCTTTGACACTTATCCACATCATGGTTGCTAGTTCCATAGGAAGAACATGGATATCTATACCATTCACTAGTGGGAAAAGTCTTCATTCCTTCTCCTTTAGCATGTACATCTTTGTCTGGAGATTTCATACACATGTTACCTTTCTCTGGACTGAAAGGTAAGGCTCACTATTTATGAAGGACATCTTCATCTGAAGTTCTCCTTGTTTTATCCATCCTCGAGAATTATCCATCTTGATGGGGAAAAGATAAATATTAGGATTCATCTTCCTCGATCATGCCTTTTGAAAGAGGTGGTCCATTTTACATTGGAGATTTTACATTCTCATCCTTCCAATCTCTTCATGGATTTGTATTGATGGTGCCAATACTTGATTCATCTGCAACTTTCTTTCTAACTCATGAAAAATGCCTTTATGGAATTTCTCATGAAATTACTGTCGATATTGTAGCTTCTACTTTTCTTCCTCAAGATCTTGTAACTGCATATTTAAATCAGAATTCTTCTTCTGGATCTCTCAATTAATATTCTTTTGGAGCCTCAAATTCATGAGAACTTTACTCATCTTGTCCTTTTGATAAGAGCCTTCAAAATTTGTACCAACTGAACTCTTAGATCTCAACACATAAACAAATTGCAAATACACATAAAACCTCACTCTAATACCACTTGATCTAAAAATACTTAGACACCAATTATTTATTTACAATATATACATGCAACATCTAACTTGATTCAAAATTAATATATTGATTGTATTGAGGGGATTTATAGAATTTTGATGAGGTTCTTCTTATCCAAAAAATCATAAACTAGTGATTAATTTGTAGAATAGTGAGATGAAACAACAAAAAATAAAAGAACTCAAATTACATATGTAGATGACATCTATTGCTTCATCTTCAAAGACCCTTTAGATAGTATGATTGTTCTCCATCATTTCTAAATACCAAAATTGAATTACAACATGAACTTGCAAAAAAACGTTGTAATGGACTCTCCTTAATTCCATTACTCAAAACAAGAAAATGACTTCTTGATTGAAATCGTTGTGAAATTTTGAGAAATTTGACTATAAAGTTGACCAAATTCTGAACTGGCTCAATTTCACCCTCTTCGACATGCAAAACAATGTGCTAAAATCTCATTAATGGAAATATGAGATAATACTTTTACAAATTACCTATGATCATAAAATAGACCTCAAATTCATGATCGTTGCGAAAAATCATGAAAAGTGAATACAAGTTGCCTATGTTTGGAAAATATACCTCATGGCATGCTTTACGAGGCAACCATATTTGGCCTTTTCTTTTGCACGCAAATTGGGACAATATGTACTGCCTTGGAATTTGTTCCTTGCATCAAAATATGTTCCTCAAGACCTATTTGAACATTGGAATGTATGCTTGAGTGTTGGGATCCATGCCCATAAATATGCCGCGACCCTAACCCCTCGTCCGCAACATAATGTAACTTAACATTTAAATGTGGAGGAATCCCATAATAAGTGGGATTTGTTGGCATGTTGTTTAGGATGTTGTGGTTATATATGGAAAGTTGGGGGTTCGATCCCCACCGACCTCCATATATTCCCATCATTTTGTTTGAACCGTTTATCATCTTGTTAAAACCATATGTTATAAATAACATATGCATTAACAACCTCCTATGAATATAGCATTTTTATATGGTATATAATGAACCAAGGGCTAGGGTGAAGGGATTAGGCCCTCGGCCTTTTTTCTTCCCATTCAAACTTTAATACAAATTCAAATATATATGAACGCATATATGGTTAAGAATCATCGGTATGGTGTATTGGAAACAAAGGTTTGATAAGGTCTTTGGGAGGTCACAGGATCCCAAAATTTTGGTAAACACCAACCAATATAGGAAAATGGGAGGTTTCTACATGATAGCCTCTCATTGGCTATCCCTTGCCACTTGTCAACATATGATTCGACCACTTGGATGTAGGACTTACCCAGTCACCTTACCAACTATCATTCCATGTCATGTTGATTTGTCTACCACATAAGTTGTACATAGGCCACATGTCACCCTTTTTACTTTTCCCTTTGACATTTTGCTAGGTTTGATTGGAACTTTGACCACTCATAATTTTTGGATACAAACTCTATTTGACTTTTCGTTTGCACCATTGGAAAGTTGATGAGAAGCTTTATGCATTGATGGAATTTTCTCAGTCATTTGATATTATCAAAGTTTGATATTTTATGGATACCTTGGGACCTCTATGAGTGTTATATATCCTCTTGGACCTCTATGAGCATTCCTTAGATCCTCATGCATCAATTATAATGAAAAAATAATGTTACGTTTGGGAACCTAATAGACAATGATTCCCATGCTTTATTACATAGTCATATACACAATTATCCACACAAATGAGCAACAAAATTTAAATAGAGCTACAACTTTGGAATGTTCTCGCAAATCACAATGAAACACCCATTAACAACTCAATTAAACCAAAGGAAGGTATAAGATCAAGAAATAGTTTTTATTAGGGAGAAATGACCTAATTCCCATTGAATTTCAAGTAATTATGTCTCTTTTCAGTTGAGTACATAAGTACAAAAATTGTCCTTAATAGTTGTATCTTCACATACATTCCAAACACTTTCCTTAAGATCCTTTTCAAGCATGTAATCATCCAATATCAATATGTGTGCATGAATTTGATAGAAGAGAGGAATTTACTCTAAACTTTGTGAAAGAATTATGAAACCACACTATTTCTCAACCATTTTTGTCCTAAAGGAGTTCAAATTTATCAAAAAATTAAAAAAATGTCTCGATAACATAGCTAGCAACAATGTTTTCATCATATTATCATGCTCAAAAAAAGGAATTCATCCACAATTCATAATCCACAACTTCAATTTTACAATCAATAGATATACATGTTAAAAGATAGTAATTTCATAATATCTAAAGGAAATAAATTGAAAACATTAATATACCTTATTGATTAATTTGAATTCTAGACGTTGAGTTATTTTTCCAATTCCTTAGCCTTACCTACTCAAATTTGGCCAACCAGTTTGCTACCTATCATACCAAGGGGAAAGATTCTTTCCTTGGAACCTCTGAGTTGTGTGGGACACACCATCAACAAAAAATAGAAAGTAGTGTACAAGTATAAACAACATTAGTGGTGATCTCATCCATTATCCTTGTAGGAAATCATGACTCCTCCACTAAGGATATCAAACAGTAATCTAGAGTATGCCTATTCCCATATAGAAATGGATTAATTAGGACTTCAGTATGTCTTCACCAATCCAAGCTCTAACCTCAAGTCAATACTTTGGTATCATTTCAGTACATTTAAAATGGGATCCCTAAACCATGCATGACTCAACATTTATAAGAAAAATGAGGAATTCCACCCAATTCCCATCCAAAGTTTTCCCTCTTATTTTTTAATTTGAAAAATAATGCAATACCACCCAAGTATGTGTCACAGTGAGAAATTACCTTTCTTTCTTATTTTACTTATTTTATTAATTATTGATTGTTCTCGCTTACTTAGGTGTCCCTAGAAATTTTTCTTTATTATTAATTTCACTTAAAAGGTAATTCCACAAATTTATTAAAATATGATTTTTTTTCTTTGCTAGAAATACACATCACTTGTGGGGCCAACATTTCAACTGTTGGCTAAGAAACCACAAGAACAGGGAATCTAAGTAGTCAAAATCACCCAAGGATTGCACATGGCATAGGTCGGAACAACCCTTAACATGGATGGATTTTTTGGTGTATCCTGCCAACTAAAAACACTGTAAGGGTATTGAACTTGGGTTACCTAGGAAATGAAGCCCACACCTTAACCAGTTGAGCTAGAAGGAATTGACAAAAAAAATATGAATAATTTTAAGTTGACACTCAATGTGGCTAAATTTTCTATTCAACCAATGTAGTTATGAGATCATATGACATTTACCTATGTCTATGATCCAGGTGGATATCGGTGGCCACCCACCTTTTCCAACAAGCTCAAAATAGTTTTCTGGCAATTTTGGTAATTTACTATTTTTTGCAGTTTTTAACTTCTGGGGCCATTTTGAGGGCCTAAATGAAGGTTTTTTCGATCGATGTTCTCAATGATGGAAAAAGTATTTGTTTTAGGCCCTTAAATAATATCCTCTATGATACCTTTCCAACAAGCTATCGTGCGCCTAAAATGGATATCGTACGCAAAAGTTACGACCTCGGGAAGTTGATGTACTAACTTACCCAAACATGGCCCACATGAGTTTTGGCGCTTCATCTCCCAAGGTTAGGTTTTTGGATGTCTAGGGTTTTTGACATTCTTGTTTATTATAAAAAGTACTTTAGAGCCTCATTGTAATAATCTTCTTACGAATGAGCGCATCCGTCACATCTCTTCTCAGAGATAAGCTGCCACCATTCCAGCAAGCTTGTTTTTCGCTTATTTCCTTATTGAATAGAAAACTAGTTTTACTGTATCTCTATTATTTTGTGTTCAACACCTATTAATAATTTGTAGTCATTTCATTCTGCTCATAAAATACAGATAAGGGTATCAAAGCGGTCTTCTCCTTGTCATCTTAATGCATTTCCCCAACGAGGTCAGAGTACAAAGAGTTGGGTCTCGAGCTTGTTTCTCTTGAGGAAAAAAGCTCTCCCATGCCCAAGAGACCTATCATGGCAGTAAAAAAGAAATATGACAGGATAGGAGATCGTTTTAAAATATTTCTTGAGGAATCCCTAACGCAACATAGGAACGAGATGATGGATAGTTTCGCGCAAATCCTTCGATGGCTACCAATAGGCGACACATCTTCTTTGAGCGGAGGTGTCTCCCCCTTCAAGGTACAAATAAAATTCGATATTCCTATATTTGAAAGTCAGATAGACACAAATGTTGTAGACAATTGGTTGAATCTACTAGAAGGGTATTTTTTTGTCCATAACTTTTCGAATAAAGAAAAGATTACTTTGACGCTCCTCAAAGTCGTTCCCCATGTCAAAGATTGGTGGGAAACTTTCTGTGAGAAAAAGGAAATAGAGGAAACCTCATTATTTACAGTCACAACCATATGGGTATCCTTTAGGGATGCTATTAAGGAACAAAACTACCCTATCGGAAGATATGACGACTTGTATACCAAATGAACCACAGTACGGCAAGAAAGAGACCAAGCATTGCCAGATTTCACAAATATCTTCCATACCTTGTGCACCGAGATGGGTATCAAAGATTCAAAGTGACATTTGTTGCTCAAGTATCACGGTGCTCTGCATAGATACATCCAGACAAAAATGGAATTTCTGGACATCTCATCCTTGGGCACAGCCTACCGATATGTCGTCAAAATCAAGAAGAAGCTCAAACAAAAGTTGCGAAAATTTGGGCCTCGGAACCCCACACAGAAAAATCCCAGAAAGGGAGGCCCCAACCCATAGAACAAAGGATAGATCAAAGATGGATAGTATCAGGAAAACCATTCCAAACCACAAGAAAATAAGGACACCAGAAAGACAAAGAAAGATATAGGGAAGTCGTGTGACTTCCATAAGAGCCCTTGGCATAACATAGTTGACTGTCGCTCGAAGTAGTCATTGGTGGCCGAAGTGAAAGCCTCTAAATCAGATGTGGGTTCTGACTCTGATTCAGAACCAAAAATGGGAAGACAGATCATTGATGTGGAACCCAATGCCACCGTTCATACCACCAATCTCCAGCTTGGTGAACCAGATGATCCAGAAGAAGGAGAGTTCCTCTTCCATTCACAGATGTTGGTAAAATACACCCTGCTGCACTTCATCATTGATAGCAGTAGCTAGAAGAGACTCATCTCAGCAGAGGTCATTAAGCGAATGGCCCTGTCGACAATGTCGCACTCACAACCCTACACCATTAGACGGCTCCGCTAAGGAAGCAATCTCTGCGTCATCCAACAGTGTCAACTTTCGTACGGAATCAAGCCCTTCAAAGATGAGGTATTGTGTGATGTTTCTCTTCTCAAAGTTTATGATTTTATTTTGGGCCAACCTTATTTATGGAAACATCATGTTGTATATGAGTCTAGGCCTCATAGTGTTATTATTACTTTGAATAGGAAATTGTACAGGATACCCGAGGCAGTCCCACCTAGTGTTATTTCCTTGATCTCTGATAAGCAATGTAGGAAGGTCATCTCTTAGACAGGGAAGTTTTTCTTCTTCATGATTTTCTCTCATAATGAATGAAATATCACAACCACATCCAGGGTCTCTATGGTAGAGCTCTCCACACACCAGAAGTAAGTAGATAAGGTCATGGAAGAATATTCATATATATTCTCCTCACCTACCAGGGTACCTATGCACTGCCAAGTCAAGCACCCAATTGATCTGACCCCCGGTGCACCCTTTCCCAATGGGCCAGTCTATCGTCCCTTGCTGTTAGAGAATGAGGAAATCAAGAGACAGATCCAAGAACTTATCCATAAGAGGCACATTCATCCCATCTCATCAGCTTGTGGGAGCCCAATCGTGTTGGTACATAAGAAAGATGGAACCTGGCGACTCTACAATGATTACTTGGCTCTGAATAAAATCAAAATCAGAAACTGGTACCCGATTCCCCAAATTGATGACCTCATTGATCAACTCACAGGGGCCAAGTACTTTAGTAAGATTGATATGAGGTATGTCTATCACCAGGTCCCGATAGAACAAATAGATGTATGTAAGACTTCCTTCAAGTCAAAGGAAGGCCTTTTTGAATGGTTGGTCATGCCATTTGGTTTGACAAATTATCCAGCCACTTTCATGAGGATGATGGATGATATCCTGCGACCATTCACCAATACTTTTGTATTGGTGTATCTGGATGACATTCTCATTTACAACAAGACTTGGGCCGAACACTTGGAGCATATTCAACAGGTTTTTCACAACCTATGGAAGCACAAGCTATACGCCAACTTGGAAAAATTCTCCTTCGGAATGGACAAGGTCCATTACCTAGGCCACATCATTGATCAACATGGCATGCATGTGGATCCAACTAAGATCCAAGTCATCCACGACTAGCCAGCCCCAACTTCGCTCACTGAGCTTTAGAGATTCTTGGGCCTTGCCAATTTCTACCACAGGTTCATGTTGGGATTTTCCCATATTGCATGGGCCCTCAACCAAATAACCAAGGGTGGTGGTAAGGATAAATTTGCATGGGGACAGCCCCAACAACAACCATTTGATGATTTGAAGCAGTGCTTATGCTCAGCCCCAGTACTTTCACTACCAAACCTGCAACAACCCTTTGAGATCAAGACAGATGCTTCATACTATGTTGTGGGCACTGTTCTCACTCAGCACGACCACCCCATGTCCTATCATAATGAGACACTATCAGATGTTGTCCATAAGTACCCTACTTACGACAAAGAAATGTACTCCATTGTGAAATCCTGCCGCCCGTGGAGACATTAAATTATTGGGAAGGAGATAGTCATCCCCACTGATCATAATTCGTTGTAGTTCATGCAGACACAAGGAAAATTGCATAATGACAGCCATCAAAAGTGGTCCACATACTTGCATCAATTCCACCTCAACATCAAGTATAAAATAGGAAGCACCAACCGCGTCTCTAATTGCCTCAATAGACTAGCAGTCGCGACACTCACCACAGTGCTAGACTCTTGCGGCCATGAGAACTCTGGATGGCCCCAACTCGATAATTTTCATCTTCAGGACGATTTGTTGTGTCGTCTGGGCCATATATGTGTTCCATGAAGCGATCAAATGAAGTTGATCTGGGAACCCCACTACAGTCGAGTGGCAGGACACTTTAGCATCAAAACGACAGTGGCGATGCTACAGAAACATTTCTGCTGGACAAAAATTTGACAGGATGTCAGCAAGTATATCAGGTCCTGCACTACCTGCACTATTGCCAAATTGACCACTAAGAAAAAAGGAATGTACACCCGTCTATCTACTCCTGAAAATCCATGGGAATCCATCTCAATGGACTACATGTCGGGCCTCCCGTCCACCAAGTGGGGAAATGACTGTGTTTTTTTGGTTGTTGATGGCTTTTCTAAGATGGTGATTCTGGTTTTCTGCAAGAAGAGAATCACAAAAGAGGCCACTACCAAGATCTTCTTTGAATGAGTTTTGGTACATTTTGGAATCCCACAGACCATTGTCTTAGATCGGGACAGTGGATTTCTCCGCATATTCTTTGTGAGCCTCTGGTCACTGCTGGACACCAAGCTCACCAAATCCATGACCTTCCACCCCTAGACACATGGCCAAACCAAGGTCGTAAATCGAATGATTGTGCATATCCTTCGCATGTATAATTTTAATAACCCTCGCACATGGGATGAGATCCTTCCCTATGTCCAACATAGCTACAACCAATCCTTGCATAGCTCAACTGGCCACAACCCCTTTTAGGTGGGGTTGGGATTCCAACCATTGGGTCCCATAGATGTTTCACTTCCCCTTGCGGTCACATCGACCAACTCATCTACTGCTCCAACTAAAGCTGAAAAATCCACCTGGTTCATTGAGAAAATCCAACACATCCGTCAATAGGTTTAAGATATCCTACAGAATTCCAATGACAAGTACAAGCAACACCATGATCAACATCGGGTACCACATAAGTTTCAAGTGGGAGACAAAGTTTGGTTGCACTTGCAGAAATAACGCATTACAAGACCCCATCAGAAGCTTCGTCCACTCCATTATGGTTCGTATACCATCACTAAGGTCATGGGGGATAATTCTTTTGAGCTCAACATTCCTCCTTTCCTTGGCCTGCACCCAATGTTCAGCGTGGATCTCCTTCGCCCTTATTTCCCACCATTATTAGACACCTCATAAGTAGCAGAACAACTGACACCAACAGATCTCAACCCCAACTACATACAACATGAATACAATGATCATATTTCAGACACACAAATCAAGGGAACTCGACAACAAATGATTCATCTTTATCGCGTCGTCAAAGCATGGCAGCATCTGCACCAAGGCAAGTGGCTCACCCGAGGCCAAATTCAACAAAAATTTTCTCATCTGATGGGGGAACTCAATGTAATGGATACCATTACTTCATAAGAAGGGAGGATTGATCCAGGTGGATATCGTTGGCCACCCACCTTTTCCAACTGGCTCAAAACAGTTTTCTGGCAATTTTGGTAATTTACTATTTTTAGCAGTTTTTAACTTCTGGGGGCATTTTGAGGGCCTAAATGAAGTTTTTTGGGGATCGAGGTTCTCAATGATAAATGAAGGATTTCGGGGAAAAAGGCCTTCAAAGCCTCATTGTAATCATCTTATTGTGAATGAGACGAGTTGTCACATCTCTTCTCAGAGATAAGCTGCCACCATTCCAGCAAGCTTGTTTTCCACTGCATTTTACAGTTTCAGTTTATTTCCTTATTGAATAGAGAACTAGTTTTATTGTATCTCTGTTATTTTGTGTTAAGCGCCTATTAATAATCTCTATTCATTTTGTTCTTCTCATAAAATCCAGATCAGTCTAGCCTCAAATATAGTGAAGGTGTAATCCTCTTGGGGGAATAAGTACGTTGTGCCCTTATTACATGGCCCACAAATCACATCCTTGAACATTATCATGAGGTATGTCTCATCCCATGATGGGAATACTCATGGCAGCATGTCTTCTCTACCCCTAGATAGGCATGTCTCCTCTATCCAATTCATTGGATCTTTCATATCATGTATGAGACTCTGTGTCTCGCATTGATACCAGGTAGAAATGTCAACTCTATCACTCCCATTAGAAACATATTCCACAAATCCTTAAAGATTCCCACACCAATTAAGATAACCAACTGGAAAATCTCATCCTTTCATCTTGCACATCGCATGAAGATACATCAAGTGACATTGCTCAATACATCAACATTAATCATAAACAATTTGAACAATAACAATGGTTACCCATCACAAGGCCTACATAGTTTAGCTTCCATCTCTAAGTCCATCCACAAGCACACATGTATTATCATTCCAAGTGATCAATTGCATGTATCAAATATAGTTAGCATAACCTTATATGAATTCATATCATAGATCATTCCATATGGTTTGAGCATACAACTTAGTAATGACTCATAACTTGCATCTCATACATCATGCAATCATTATTATAATTAAAATATCAACTTTAGGAAAGGATCATATAGCATTAGGAATCCTTTTTGGGCCTCATGTCATCAATATCTTCCTTACCATAGTTCCTCCTAAGCCTCCTTATCCTATCATGTCTCAACACATGTTATTAACACAATATCTTCATGAGACAAATATAATAATCATCATGGTACCATATAGATTTGCATATAGATATCCTTCACATGATTCAAGTCTCATATCATATCATTGTTTATAAGTGCATAGATCATGAGTCCAATATACCAAAAATCACAATTTAGGATAGACACATTGACCATGTCACTATTTCATCATATGTATGTACATAACATCTCACATAACATCTTAACCATCATCGAAATAGACAATGAGTTGCCCCAGTTACCTAGGGCAACCTCCAATTCAAACACTTAGTTAAATTCAGGAAAATGGAGAATTACAATCATGATGATGATGATGCTTGAAAACATTAATGATTATGCTTAGACAACATATATTAGAAAAAAGGTGAATTTGATGTTTGGTTTGATGATGATAATGATAAAAAGGTTCAGTTTGATGACAATGACGATGACAAAGGTAAATTTGATGATGAATATCATGGAAACAATAATGACAAAGGTGATGACGATGATGAAGGTGATGATTACCATCAACTAAGGCCAACTTTGGTTTATTGAACCTATAAAATTAAACTAATTACTTTGATTTGTCAAGTTTTTGTTAGATTTTTCATTAGTTTCGTTAACATTAGATTTACCATAGCATTTTTATCTTATTTTAACATTCAATAATCATATACTGAAATATATAAGCAACATATAGACAAGCACAAGAGGACACAAATATTTATCTTGGGAAAACCCCAAATGGGGGAAAAACCCAACCAACTTTTCTTAGAGATAATATTCCAATACAACCATGAACATGCTCTAATCACAAGAAAAAAAATAAATCAAGAAACAAATACTTATCTCTTTTTATTGTCAAACCGTAGTGATGGTAGACAAATGAGTCATCGTAGAATTGGTGCAGCTGGTAACTACAAATAGCATGACGCAACTAGGAAAAACCACAAAAACTTAGTGCAAATATCCCAGAGGTAGCGCACAAAATACATCACCAAGAAACACCAAGAATATCCTTCCCCAAGTGGGGTGCACTCTCCAAGAGAACCAAAAAAACGAAATAGTGAAATTGTAGTTGCAGTTGCAACTGCAACTTCCTTGTGTGCAATGGAGATGGAGAATTGTTTGATTGTACAAATGAACTGACCCAGATTAGTATTTATACTAATATGGGCGCATGTCTATTGTCGACTTCTTATTATGGGTATTTATTATTTCTGTGGGATGACTTCTCTTCCTGGAAATTATATTTCCACTTTATTATTATTTCTTGGGTTTTCTTCAATTGTGCAATGGTCTTACTTTGACTTCTTGGAATATTCTTCTTGTCTAAGAAAATTTGTCCAAGAAAATACCTCCCTCGACTACCAAAACATCAACACTCCCTCTTAGCTAGGGATGTATCTTTCCACAATGTCTTCATCCAGTAGTCCACTGACTACTCTACAATCAACTAGTAGCACACAACTACTACCATGCCATCAACCATAGTCATGATCTGCAATCCACCAATAGCCGTAAGACTACTATCATGCAGTCCAATAGTCTCCATAACTATGAAACAATCAACTAGCAACACTAAGCTACTACCATTCCATCAAACATAGTTATGTTCTATGTGACTATGCAACAATAAACTAGAAGTATGCAACCACTACCATGCCATCAACCATGGTAAAAAACTCTATGACTATGCAACAATCAACTAGTAGCACACAACTACTACCATGCCATCAACCATAGTCATATCCTACAATCAACTGATAGCTACACAATCTACCACCATGCAATCCAACAGTCTCTATGATTATGCATCAATCAACTAGTAGCACACAACTACTACCATGCCATCATCCATGATCATAGTCTACAATCCCCATGACTATGCAACAATAAGCTAGTACCACAAAAATACTACAATTCCATCAACCATAGTCATCGCCTTTATAAGTATGCAACAATCAATTAGTCTCACACATATACTACAATGCCATCAAAATTCACACATCTACTATGTAGCAATCATGGCTTGCCACACTAGCTGTGATATACTATACCTATGTTGTACTAAGTACAACTCCTTCTCAGCCAAGAAATCATACATGATCCCCTACTAAAGAAGTATGTGGAAGCACTCTTCCAATCCACTGCACTTCCTGCCTAGTCAAAGTGTGTATATCCCTGTAGATTCACATCTCCACTAGAGACATAACTCAATCCATATCCAATCGTACCATGTAGGTGTTGATGATTGCAACTTCATGCGACATTCTCTTGATCGTACTCATTTGGACTGAGTTGAGATGATCTTTGAGAATGCCTATGTGATAGGTGAGTCATACTCCTCTAGACTGAGTTGAGATTAATTGTGTTGGTCTCTTTTCATGATCCTCTGTACTGAGTTGAGATGAATTGAGATGGTCTCATGTCGTACACCTATGGACTTAGTTGAGTCGAATTGATATGGCTCTCGATTTTGTACTCCTATGGATTTAGTTTAGTTGATTTTTTGAGAGTGTTTTCCCTTGTGAATGAGCACATGTGGACTTGTCCCTAGTGGTAGAGCACTAGAGGATGTTTGTTAGATCATTTTCTATATAGTCTAAGAGTAACATTATTGTAAAACCCTATTTTTTATTGTGAAGGGTACAAGTTGGCCCCACTATGAGAAGACATTTATATATTATGTAATTACAAATTGTATTATTGAGTTGTACAATCCATCCCTATTGTTCCAATGAAGAGACACATATATTCATCTGTTATGATTTGTATTTATTAGTGAATGATCCCAATTGTGGATCATTCATATCATTCACTCACAACGCATACTTGGAGAGATGAAATTTGGTGCACACTTCTTATGCGCTATCTTTCTTGGTTATAGAGAACCCTCTTGTGTGTGATAGGGTTTTGTCTTGAGGGCCACCTTTGTTGGAACCTATATTTCGGTGGAGAAAGGTTCTTCTCTTGGAAATATAGTAAAGGGTTGCTCAATTTTTCCCTTTTCTAAGAAGGGTTTTTCTAGGATAACTTCTTGTGTCTTGTGAATGGTTATTCTTCTTCTGATCTTGGTTTACTACTTCTATTGTATTACTGCATTGTTTATGGTTCAAGTTCATGCTAAATTCAAAATAAACTACATGTTCTTGAGTAACCATTAAAAATTCAACATGGTAATAGAGCAATGTTCCTAAAAGAGACATTGCACAAGTTATTCCAACACCTTTCCAAGCCAGTGGTCACCTTCTTGTTGCAACTACAAAAATGACCCTTACCCATTTCCTTGTCAAGATCATTTTAGCACTTTCCCTTGAAGCGTTGGGACTAATTTATTCATAGATAGGTACTTCCTAGTCCAACGCATCACCTGCAACTTTCATATTCAAAATCGAAGAAGTTTGGATTTTCGGCCCTAGGGTTGCTAGGGTTTTGACAGATTTCAGTTTCTAGGGTTTTTTCATGTCATTGGGGTATTTTTGCAGCCATTTGGGGTTCTATTCACTCTCTAGGGATTCTTGTTGATAGTCATAAATCCAACAAACTTCCTCTTGAAAAATTGCTAGTGTTTACAAGCCTAGCCATTAGGGTTTGTGAAGAATCTGCAAGCTATGAGGAACAAAAACTTTGTGGAAGATAGGCTTGATGGATCAAGCAACTTCATCTCCTAGAAGTCAAGATTACACATCACTCTAGAAGAGAGTGGCCTATTTAAGTTGATAGAAGGAACTCTACCAGCAACAACAACCAATGAAGAGAAGGATGAATTGAAGATAAATGATTTCAAGGCTAGGAAGAAAATCATCTACTCAGTAAGAGATTATCTACTACCTCGCATTTCT
The DNA here is from genome assembly GCA_010110895.2 of Picea sitchensis. Classification (NCBI taxonomy): domain Eukaryota; kingdom Viridiplantae; phylum Streptophyta; class Pinopsida; order Pinales; family Pinaceae; genus Picea; species Picea sitchensis. The sequence goes on along the minus strand of SNQJ01S0009969.1, from coordinate 473,572 downwards.
ATCTTGAATACAACTTATCTAATGTATGATGTGTTGAAGAATATGTTTGAGAGTAACAAAACTAACATATCTCTTACATTGAAATACTAACTTCAAAATCTCAAGATGACGAAAGATGACACCATTGGTACCTTCTTCATGAAGATTTCAAAGATCAAAGATCAGTTAGGTTCCATTGGAGAAACCATAACAGACAGAGAGCTTGTCATGATTACTCACAATGATCTTCCAAGCCATTGGGAATCATTCATTCAAAGTACTAGTGGAAGAGAATATTTACCTCAGTTTGATCATCTATGGGAAAAATGCACTTAGGAGGAAACCAGACTTATAGACAGAGGCGTGCAAGAATCCCATCATGATGAAAATCAAGCCCTTACTTCTCATGCAAAGAAAGGGAGAACAAAAACAAGAAGTTTCAACAAAGTATTCAATGACAAGAAAACTTCAGCAGCTCCAGATCATGAACAAATAAAAGACATATCAAAGATTCAATGTTTCAAATGTGACAAGTATGGACACATTGTGAGAAATTTTCCTACCGGGAATAAAGGAAGACAACATGCCTCGACTATCGATGTTGATTCAAAACCACCTCAGAGGGATGAATACATAAAGGATGAATCATTCTTGTTCATTTCATCACTCTCACGTACGGTTCCTACTGATAGTGATATTTGGTTGATTGACAGTGGTGCTTCCAAACACATGATTGGATATAGAGAAAATCTCATTGATATTGTAGAGAAAGAGTCTAATATACATGTTGTACTTGGTGATAATGCCAGATATACTGTGAAGGGAGTTGGATCTTCTTCATTCCAACTAGATTCTGACATACCACTCCAATTAAGTGAGGTACTATATGTACTTGGGATGAAAAGGAACCTTGTCTCTCTTTCTTCCTTAGAGGATAAAGGCTACAAGGTCATTTTATCTGAAGGAAAAGTTATCTTGTGGCACAAGAACTCACGCATGGATTATGCCTGAGTGATTGGTGTTTGAGAAAACAATTTGTACATATTGAATTTCCAACCATTCCAAGCCTTGTTACATAATACTATTAGCTTGAGAAGGTTATGGCATAGGAGAATTGCTCATTTACATTATATATCTCTTCCCTCTCTCGGGAAGATGGTGATACATATCGAACATGATGGAGTTTGCAGAGGTTGTGCTCTTGGAAATAATGTCAAGGGGTCCTTTCTAAGTAGTGACACTAGATCTGAGGGGATATTGGACTTGATACATACATATGTTTGTGGACCCATGTCTATTGTGTCCTTGAGTGGATACGTATACTATTTTCTCTTCATCGATGATCACTCTCAGAAGATGTGGATTTACTTATTGAAGACCAATGATGGAGTCCTTATGATATTTCAATAGTTTAAAGCTCAGGTTGAGAACCTAACCAAGAGGAAGATCAAGGTGTTGAGAACATAGAATGGAGCAGAGTACACCTCCAGAGATTTCAATGATTTTTTTATTGAGGCAAGGATCAAGAGGGATTAAACCATTCGTTATAACCCTCAATAGAATGGGTTTGCAGAGAGGAAGAACAGATTCATTGTTGAGGAAACCAAAGTGATGATACATTATCAGAATATACATATGATTCTGTGGGAAGAAGCATCCATGAAAGTTGTGTATGTTCATAACAGGATTCCTCATAATATTTTGAAGAACATGACTCTCAAAGAAGCTTCCACTAGAGTGAAGCCTAAGGTTGGACACTTCAGGATATTTGGGTGTCTAGTATACATTCATGTACCCAAGGAAAAGAGGACCAACTTAGACCCTTCAGGAAAAAAGGGTACATTTGTGGGGTACAGTGAATATTCTAAGGCATACTAGATATACATCCCTCATTAGAGACAAATTGAAGTTAGCAGATATGTCACCTTTGAGGAAGAGATAGCCTTCCGAAGATCCAGAGAATCTCAAATGGAGATTCACAGTGAAAAGAAAGAAGAGATATTACCTTCTACCCTTTCAATAGTTCAGAGGGAGACAATTACTGATCCAGTTGATCCAGTTGATACCATAGCTCCCAGAGACATTTCAGTAAGCCGGAAGAGTCCTGCATGGGCTCGACAGAATCTACAAGAGGTAGAGGGACATGCATCTCCTCATGGTACATTCCGATAGAACAAGAGACCACATAGATTTTCGAGATATGTTTTAGATATGATCCACATCATTGATACTAAGCCTTCCTGTCACGAAGAAGCAACATGACAATAGGTTTGGAAATATGCCATGACCGAAGAGTATCAGTCCATCATGAAGAATGATGTGTGGGATATTGTTCTAATATCGAAAGGGAAGTCTATAGTGACTTCCAAGTGGATCTGTAATATCAAACATGTAATTGATGGAAGTTTCGAGAAGTAAAAAGAGATATTTGTGGCTAGAGGATTCTCTCAGGTGGAGGGAATAGATTATGAAGAGACATTTTCTATTGTTTCCCAATACACTTCCATCCATACGATTATTTCCCTTGCTACATCCATGGGTTTGAGACTACCTTAGATGGATGTGAAGAAAACATTTCTCAATGGAGATATTGGGGAAGAAATTTACATCGAGAAGCCAGATCGATTCGTGATACATGAGAAGGATTCTCATGTGTACAGGTTGAAGAAATCCCTGTATGGACTAAAGAAGGATCCTCGTGCATGGTATGAGAATATGGATGGATACTTGATTAGTTTTGGCTTCAACAAGAGTATTGATAATCCCAACCTATACTACAACATTGTTGGTGACGAGTGCCTGATTTTGTTCCTATATGTTGATGAATTATTCTTCACTGGTTCAGAAAGCCTTATTGTTGAATGAAAGAATGCATTGACTTATGAATTCGAGATGAAGGACCTTGGTATGATGTACTCCTTATTGGGAATAGAAGTGTGGCATAGGGCTGATGAGATTCTCCCGAGTCAAGAGAAATTCACAGTTGAAATATTGAAGAATTTTGGGATGACAGACTACAAGCAAATGGCTACACCAATGGTGATGAATCTGAAGAAACTGAGAAAGAATTCTTTCGATTAAGGAAAGATTGATCCACATCTTTACAGATAATTGATTGGATCATTGATGTATCTGGTTAACACTAGAACTGATATATTCTATGCAGTGAGTGTACTCAGCCAGTTTATGAGTCGGTCGAGACAGTCACACTGGATCGGAATGAAACATGTGTTGAAATATTTACAAGGAACAATTTGTTATGGAATGAGATATTCCTCCATTGTAGACATGAGATTGCAGGGATATGTCGATGCAGATTGGGCAGGGAGTGTAGTGGAACGAATGTTCACCTTCGGTTGTTGTTTTACTTTGGGATATGCCATGGTTTCCTAGTGCACCAAGAAACAAACTTATGGGGATTTGATTACCGCAGAAGCAAAGTACATTTCATTATGTGTGGTAGTTCGCAAAGCAGTGTGGATTTGCAAGCTCGTTGTAGACTTTTTTGGATATGAGATGGATTCCACTGTTATCCATTACGATAACTAGAGTTGTGTGAAGCTCTCATAGAGTTATGTGTTTCACGATAAATCAAAACATATCAATATCAAATATAATTACATCATAGATATGGTGCAAAGGAAAGAAGTACATGTGTAGTACCTTCCTACACATGAGAAAGTTGTATATTTCTTCACCAAACCACTTTCCAAGACAAATTTCAAGTACTTTCGTGAGAGACTTGGCCCAGTGAAGAATGCCTCCATAGTTGAGAGTGAGTGTTGATGATTGCAGATTCATGAGACATTCTCTAGATTGTACTCTTATGGACTAAGTTGAGATGATATTTGAGAATGCCCATATGATACGTGAGTCATACTCCTATGGACTGAGTTGAGATGACTTGTGTTGGTCTCTTTCCGTGCTCCTATGGACTGATTTGAGATGACTTGAGATGGTCTCTTGTCATACTCCTATGGACTTAGTTGAGTCTACTTGATATGGCTCTCTAGCTCATACTCCTATGGATTTAGTTGAGTTGATCTTTTGAAAGTGTCATCCCTTGTGTATGAGAACATGTGGACTTGTACCTAGTGGCATAGCACTATAGGATGCTTGTGATATCCATTTCTATATTGTCTAAGAGTAAGATTATTGTAAAACCCTATTTTGTATTGTGAAGGGTACAAGTCAGCCCCACTGTGAAAAGACATTTATATATTATGTAATTATAAACTGTATTTTTGAGTTGTACAAGTCGACCCTATTGTTCCTATGAAGAGACACATATATTCATGTGTTATGATTTGTATTTATTAGTGAATGATCCCCATTGTAGATCATTCATCTCCTTCACTCACAACGCATACTTGGAGAGATGAAAGTTGGTGTGCACTTATTATGCACTATATTTATTGGTTATAGAGAACCCTCTTCTGTGCACTAGGGTTTTGTCTTGAGGGCCACCTTTGTTGGAATCTATATTTCGGTGGAGAGAGGTTCTTCTCTTGGAAATATAGTAAAGGGTTGTTGGGTTTTTCCCTTTTTCTGAGAAGGATTTTCCCAGGATGGCTTCTTGTGTCTTGTGCATGTTTATTCTTCTTGTGATCTTGGTTTACTGCTACTATTGTATTACTGCATTTTTTATGGTTCAGGTTCGTGCTAAATTGAAAAGAAACTACATGTTCTTGATTAACCATTAAAAATTCAACAATAGGTACTTCAACATATGTTTTTCAGCCACTCAATGTACATTTGTAGGTTCAACCATGTACTAACTCAAGGCATTCACTGCAAAACATATGGCCAGCTTGGTGTTAATCAGGTACCTCAAGGATCCGATCAGTTATCTGTACATCATGGGATCCATCAAATATGAATATGAATAACTCAATAGCTTCAGGGTTTTCATCATATGTGTGTGTATGGACTTGCAATCCATCATCTCAAATCTTTGTAGGATCTCAACAACATATTTTCCTTCGCTAAGGAAAATATCATCTAGTCTTCGCCATACCTCCAATCCCAAGAAATAATGCATCATACCTAGATCCTTCCTCTTGAAATATGAAGTAAGTTCCCTCTTGCACCCATCTATGAGCTTCTCATCCCCTATAAGAAATAGGTCATCCAATATCAAGGGGTAACTATCCCCAAGCTCATCAAAATAATTGTCTGGCATATCTTTCCCTAGGTATCTACTTAAACATGTATAATGATTTATTCAATATGAAGACATGAGACTCCTTCTCATGTATATTGTGGCTTCTCTATGTACACTTCTTTTGGATACTGGAGCAAGTGTCTCGTCATAATCTTCTCCCTCTTGCTGGAAAATTCCTCTGGCCACAAATCAATTTTGTGCATCTCTATGATAGCATATAAAACATTCTTTATATTGTATATTAACTTGGAAGTCACCACTGACTTCCCTTCTCATCTCGGAACTAAGTAAAAATCCATATCCTAGTCCTTTTGATTGGTTTTTTCCTCTATCATTGAAACAAGGGAATCCTTCCAGGAGGTATCATGTCTCCTCAAAGCCTCTGAAGCTTCAATATAGCCTCCTCAACTCATGGAAATTGTCTATCAGTCCTGGAAGACGTCTCTCTCTCCCATTTGAATCTAAGGAGGAATGTTTTCTGAATGAAATTCTCTAAGCCCCTAACTCTCTCTGAGATCAGGATCACTCTGAGAATGCATGCTCCCTATAAATCTTGACTCCCTTTGAGTCTATATAATCTCTGGAGCCATATTCTCCCTATTCATGTGTTTACCTCCTCTGAAGTCTAATCTCCTGTGAAATATCATTGGGAGGTTTCTCCTCCCTACTGGATGCTGAGGGTTGACTCCTTCTGAACTCTAACTCCTTATAAATTGGTACTTGGTTGGGTATCCTACCTCACCACAGGTGGAACCATCTACTCCTCCTCATGATATGGATCATCAATGCAATATATTTGTATCCCCTTTGAATATTGCAAAGTATCAACRGACCATGCTTGGCTCTTCTTAGTCACTACAATGATCYTGGGTAGGGCCTTCTAGCTCTATTGAATATTCCTAATGATTTGAAGAGTTATCAAATGAACTAGAGGGATGTTTATGGTCATATTTGAATCCCTCTTCTTCTTACAATCAATCTCTATATGAGATACTTTGTATCCCACAAAATTCCCCTTATTTCCAGAAGGGTTTGACTTCATCCTCCTCTCCTTTTTTATAAAAATGTGTATGATCATGTACACAACTCTATGTCTAGATATTTTGATCCATGTCTGAACTAGAGACCATATAATATGTTTCCTCTAGCAATCGTCATTATATATCCCTCTCCGAGCTATCACCTATGACCTTCCTAGAACAAGACAAAACAACAAAAAAGAATATAATAGTTTTATAATAAGAACATGAAAAATTGTCATAGTAGCTCCTTCTTATATCTATCACTTGTGATCTACCTGGAACAAGATCCAAAACAAAAATACAATTAAAAGAAATAAGAAAAACACTCTTCCATTATTGTGACCAATCATTCCTCCATGGTAACTTTCCCATAACAAGATCAACAACTAAGAACATATTCTAGAGAAGATCAATTTATATTGTAAACAAGTGCATCATTAGTGCTAAACAAACTTAATGATCATAATACCAACAATAGTGTTATTAATGATTTGATAGTAATAGAAATAATAGAATTCTAAAGACTGGTATTCTAGTTACATCACTTTACTTAGGTTGTAGAAGTATAAGATATCAAACCTGATATGAAATCCTGGAGTCTAGTTGATGTTGTCCCGTTTGATTTGTTGTATATTGTAGGATACATCATCACTGTTTCCTCCAAATCTTTGGATTCCTCTGAGTGCACTAGATCTAATATCCCTTTGGATCTACTGTCACTACTTGGATCAATGTCCTTTTTCCAAGTGTGTGTTTCCTGCAAACACCCTCATTTTATACACAAGTACACCATCCACGTTTTTATTATAATCTGATACATTACATAAATAAGAAAAAGTTATAAATCTGAATTAGATGGTTCAATGACCAAGAAAATGTCAACAAGCCTAAAACCCTAAAAAATCATTTTTTTATGGAAATTCAATACACAAAGTGCAATAGGTGAGCTAGAGTGGGGAGATTTGATAAATGGTGTATTTTGTCCCAGTCATCTTTATGACAAGTTCTCAATGAGGTTTACAAATAAAAATGTTAGTGGAAAATTACATGTGCAACGACAAATATCAGTCATGTGCCAAATCTCATGATTGTCCTTCCAACGATTAGACTTTTCTGAAGGAAACCTGCTTTGATACCATGTTATATTTTTCATTAGTTCTATTAACATTAGATTTAACATATTATTTTTATCTTATTTTAACATTCAATAATCATATACTGAAATATATATAAGCAACAGATAGACAAACACAAGAGGACACAAAGATTTATCTTGGGAAAACCCCAAATGGGGGAAAAACCCAACCAACTTTTCTTAGAGAGAATATTCCAATACAACCATGAAAAATCTCTAATCACAAGAGAAAACAAAAAATGAAGAACCAAATACTCATCTCTTATCCTTGTCAAACCCTAGAGAGGGTAGACAATTGAGTCACCACATAAATGGCACAACTGGTAACTACAACTAGAATGAAGAAACTCGACATCACCACACAGCCTTAGTGAAATTATTACATATGTAGTGAAAAAAATAGATCACTAATAACCACCAAGAATATCCTTCCCCAAGTGGGGCACACTCTCCAAGACAACCCAAAACCAAAAATAGTGAAATTGCAGTTGCAGCTGCAACTGCAACTCCCCAGTGCACACTACAAAAGGAGAACTGCCTAATTGTACAAATGAACTAACCCATATTAGTATTTATACTAATTTCAGAGTCTGTCCAGGGCCAATTTATTATTCCGGGTCTTTATTATTTTGTGGGTCGACTTCTCTTCCTGGAAATTATATTCCCACTTTATTATTATTTCTTGATTGTTGTTCAACTGTTCAATGGTATTCCTTTGAGTTCTTGGAATCTTCTTCTTCTCTAAGAAAGGTTTTCCAGTAGGAAATATTTCCCATGGCTACCAAAACATCAACACTCCCTCTTATCTAGGGAGGTATATTTCCACAATGTCTTCATCCAGTAGTCCAATGACTAATTTTCAATCAACTATTAACACACAACTACTACCATTCCATCAGTATCTCCATCCTCTACCATAGTCTATATGAATATGATACAATCAACTAGTATCACTAAACTACTACCATGCTCTCCAGCAAGCAACTAACAACACAAATCTTCCACCATGATGTCACGACAACATAGAAATCAACTAGTAGCACTAAGATATTACTATGTTATCCAATAGTCTCTCATAACTATGCAACAATCAACTACTAGCACGAAGCTACTACCATGCCATAAAAAATAGTCATGATATGCAATCTAAGACTACTATCATGCAATCCAATAGTCTCCATAACTATGCAACAATGAACTAGTACCACTAAGATATTACTGTTATAACCCTAAAATGCACCACACAGGCTTACCTGGCATCAGGCCAACTCATGTCTCTTCCTTGCCAAAGCCATGCTGAATAAAACCTTGAAAAAACACTTAAATCAAGCAACCCGCGCCCTAACCTAACACTGGGCGCGTTGGACAACTTGTTGGCCTTCTACTGCACGCGGTGGATTGCGGGCTATCCCACTACAACCTGCGTTTACCTAACAAAGCAAAAAATCAGGAAAGTTTCCGCCAGGACGAAAAGATTTGGGTCAGTTAACTGGAACTCCCAGCCATGCATGGCCGAGAGTTCGTCTAAAACCCTATCTCCTTCTAGCCTATAAAAGAAGGGGTAGGGGCACTATTCAAAAGAGGAAAATCATAGCAAAGAAACTCTGCCCAATTGCCGTCCGTTTTGTCCCAACCCTTTAGCCTTTCCTCAAGCTTTAGGAGAATTCAAGCAAAGTAGTTGGAGGACAAAGAAGAGGAGGAGCCCAGGATCAGGATCGAGGAACGGTGGCCGGTCTCAGAAATCATTGTAAGTTGGTTCATATTGAGATCAATAAAAATATACTTTTCCCATCCCAAATACATGAGTCTTATATGTTTTATGTGATTTGTGTTTAATCTCTAACCCCCTAGT
>SNQJ01S0009969.1:453793-464370 GCA_010110895.2 Picea sitchensis | reverse complement strand
TGGTTCATATTGAGATCAATAAAAATATACTTTTCCCATCCCAAATACATGAGTCTTATATGTTTTATGTGATTTGTGTTTAATCTCTAACCCCCTAGTAGAACAATAGCATGCATGCATAGTTTTGTCTTGATTGCAGGATCACTTTGTGGAAGGAGCAGCAACAACAAGGAGATAAAGCTCAATGGAGGAGCTACACCAATCGTCGATAAAAAGGTTAGTTAGTTCTTCCCTTGTTTGCTTAAGGAAAAGGGTTTTAGATTCAGGGTAGAAGGTTAAAGGTAGCTTATGAAGGGTCATGATCTGCGTACAAGTTTAAATCCCTAGCTTGTTAGTCCATAGGGTAGAATACCCCACAACAATCCCTCGCCCTTCTGCCAAAACACCACTTCGCATCCCTCGCATCCCATTGCGCAGGAATGTCCACAACCCACAAACTCGGGCAGCTCATAACTATAGTCTAGTAGATGACTTAGCACAATCCTCGGCTGCCATGTCAGTCTTGGAAGTCCTCCAAACTTGTCCTACTCAGTGTAAATCACAACTTTCCGCCTTGGGGGCAGTCGACCCCGCAGATACCTGACTAATCACCATTGATCTTGATAGCGGAGAACCTCGTCTTCCCGCCTTGATCAATTTTCAAATACCAGTGAAAATATGGAACATCACAGTTCATCGGTGTATCATCGATGAAGGTGCATCTACATGCATTATGTCCAAAACAGTTTGGCAGAAACTCAGTTCCCCAGAACTCATACCCTTTTCCATCACATTACGAGCTTATGACGGACGACCATCATCTCCTGAAGGGCTCTTCCAAAATTTCCCCGTTGAACTCAGGGGAAAGACTATTCTCATCGATATCTAAGTTATCGACGCCCCGCTCAATTATAATATCCTGTTCGGTCGTAGCTACATGTACGCTATGAAGGCAGTGGCATCTTCTGTCTTTCGGACAATGATGTTCCCCCACAATGGGAAGATCGTGACCATCGACTAAGTCTCACATTATGAGCCTAACCCATCTTCCAACCTCGATAACATTCTTCCTCTCATCCACACCAACCAAGACGCATATCCACTTGTCGATATGGGTCCTAGGATTTTCAAAGATTCATCCTTGTTAGGGACGTACCATGGAGCACCACCACTCCTTCATCCTGCTAATCAAGTATGCATCACCTCATCTAACAAAACTCACACAGAGGATCCTCTTCCTCCTCAGGAGGCTTCAGTCATTCCTGACGTCCCAATAGTAGCAGAACCACTCCCGTCGGAGCCTCCTGTTCACTCGTCGACCTCAACAGTCCACGAATCCACATCCCCTCGAGGGAATAGTCCAGTTTGGGAGACAGTTCCTCAACCCCTCACCCAAATTCCCTTCTTTTACCCTCCACCCGGTATAGAATCTTTTCAGGTAGCCGCAACGCTCACACTACCTAATATGGTGTTAGCAATCCCAGTGTGGTATTTACACCCACCTGAGATGGTCCCTCGACCATCCCTTCCCCCACAGGAAGGAATCCCCATGACGATTCCCATCCTTACCCCCACCACTCCCCCACTCATTAATCCCCATGTTACAGCTGGGGACAGGAGAAAGAAGAAGGAGCCCACCGCTCCACTTCCTCCACGCATCCCACCACCTTGTGCACTATGTGAGAAAGAGGGCCACCAAACCAACAACTCTCCATCACTACCTGAATTACGGAATTTTATCCCCCTCACTCAAACTCCCACAAAACCCGCCACTACTGCTAGTCCACCCACCCTTCCAATAGTAAAGGGTTGAGGAAAAAATACGCTTGTGCTATATGTTTAGAATATGGCCATTATACCCATCATTGCCAAGCACTGCCATGATTTCGGTAGACATTAGCCGCTGTACGCCAGAACTTCCAGAACAACCCCAGCACTGCTACGTCCTCCTCAACAAATATCACTGACATCCGCTACATCACCACTTCAGTCAATGAACGTATGAGACGCCCTTTCTCTCTCTGCGATTCATTAGCTCATTTTACATACCAGTGTCCTATGATCCTTGAATACAGGCAACGTCAATTGGCCCTGCTTCACTGACCCGCAGAGGCGATAATTGACATTACCTCATCACTAGAAGATCTTCATGTCATTTCTCCCAAGACCAAGGCACTCCCAACACCTCCATGGTTCTTAGAGGACGTATCTGAGGATTTTCCCCTCAACCCCCCCAACTCTCCTGCTCATTCCCCTACGAACACTCTCCACCCAACCACCACAGGTACCCTTCAATACTTCAATATATGGTTTATGTCGAGTGAACCCTCACCATCTCCTAGAATTATTCCCCCTACTTCTTCATCAGGGGGAAACCACACTGTCACCGAGATCACTCCTCATGACCCCTTGTATTCCCGACATTTCCAATGCGACGAGGAACTACTGGAAGAGCTAAACCACCCGAACTCTCCCTGGGATGCACTACATCACCGTGCACTCTTCTCTCCACAGGAAGCCCCCATGCCTCCTAACCAGAACCCCCTTTACGCGATCGAAACCAAAGATTTTATCCCATCAGAGCCTATCGATTGGTTCAAAAATCCCATTCTGGCTCCTGATGCGTTTGAAGAAGGAAACATGGCCAACATTTCCCCCACCATTAAAATCAACATTTCCATTAAAAATGGCATCGTCAAAGAAATCACCATTGGAGTTGCTTGCACTCCTTAGGAAATCGCCGCATATAAATCCCTCTTCCAAGAATATAGGGATATTTTCGCCTAGTCATACACAGAAATGCCTGGCCTTGATCCCTCTATTTTTGAACATCGCATCGAATCCTGGCCCAACATCACACCATTTCACCAAAAACAACGACCGCTACACCCATCCAAAGCCGCGGCTATCAAAGCCGAAATTGACAAATTACGCGTTGTCGGGTTTATTTACCCCATCGCTTATACCTCATGGGTTTCCAACCCTGTACCCATATACAAAAAACAAGGCACTATCCGTGTTTGCACAGACTTTCACGATCTCAATAACGCATGTCCCAAAGACAACTTTCCAACGCCTTTCATCGATCAAATTATCGACGACTGCGCCGGCCACAAGGCTCTCTCCTTTATGGACAAATTCTCTGGCTATAACCAAATTCAAATCCACCCAACCGATCAGTATAAAACCGCATTCACTACCCCGTGGGGTAATTTTGCATATCGTGTCATGCCTTTCGGCTTAAAGAACGTCGGCGCAACTTTCCAGCGGGCGATGACATACATCTTTCACGATCTGGCTAAAATCACCCTTGCCTACTTGGACGACCTCACAACTCGAACCAAGAAACGCACACAGCATCTCAATGATTTACGAATCATCTTTCAACGATGTCATCAGTACAACATCCGCTTGAATCCTCTCAAGTGTGTGTTCTGTATCACTTCAGGGAACCTCCTCAGTTTTATTGTTTCCCAAAGCGGTATTACCGTAGACCCCTTCAAATTCCAAGCCATCACCGAAATTCCACCTCCCCAGAATTTACGGCAACTTCAGAGTCTTCAGGGAAAAGCTAACTTTCTTAGACGCTTTGTCCCAGATTACGCCATACGCGCACACGGTTTCCTTCGCTTACTACATCACGACATCCCATTTCACTGGGACGACCATGCCCAGCATTCATTTGATGATCTTAAATAAGCGCTTCAAATGCACCTTTAATTAGTGCACCTGACTATAATCGCGACTACATCCTCTACATATTAGCATTAGCTGTATCAGTAGCCGACGTCCTCGTCCAGCTCGAAGATGACAATCGTGAACACGTCATTTATTACATTAGTAAGAACCTCTCAAGACCACCCTTGAAGTATAAACACTAAGAGAAACTTGCTCTTGTAGTTGTCCTCGCAGTCCAGAAACTGCGCCATTACATTCTGCTTCGCACAACAAAGGTCATCGCAAATTACAACCCTATGCAGTACTTGCTCAGTCGTCGACAAGTTAACGGCAAATTCTCTCGATGGATCGTTATCCTTCAGGAGTACGACCTCGAGTTCTCAACACCTAAGAGTAAGAAGGCCCTCATTCTCACCGAACTTGTCACGACCCTCCCCTCTGACACCACCAGTGCCCCTGTTAATATCGACTTTCCCGATGAACATCTCTTTTACATCACTTCGGATGATCCTTGGTATGGTGACCTCCTCGTCTACCTCTGAACTCAAAAGTTTGGTAACCACCTTTCACAATATGATCATCGATGTATTCGCCATCAGGCCCCTCGATACCTTCTCATCGAAGACATCTTATACTAGTGGGGCATCGAAACCATTCTTCGTCAATGCTTGACTATTGACGAGGCTGATAGAGTCTTAAATGACTGCCATAGTGGTGCATGTGGGGGCCATCTTTTGGGTATATCCACTGCTCAAAATATTATCTAAGCGAGTTACTTTTGGCATACCTTGTTTCATGATTGCATTCATGCCGTGAAACGATGTGAGCAATGTCAGCTCTACACCAACAAAGCCCGAGCTCCCCCCGCTCTTCTTCACCCTGTCATAACTGCCGACCCTTTTTGTAAATGGGGCATCAACTTTATGACTTGTAATCCCCCCTCCAACAATGGCCACAAATACATCATTGTTGTCGTTGATTACTTCACCAAATGGGCCGAAGCTATGCCCACTTTCAACAACACTGCTGACACTGCGGCACGTTTTTTCTCTAACCATGTCATATCCCATTTTGGAGTACCCATCCAACTCGTTTTCGACCATGGGAAACACTTCAAGAATGAGATCTTCGTCGAACTCTCATCTCGGTTAGGCTTCTCTCACGAATTTGCCTCACCATATTACCCTCAGTCAAACGGACAGGTCGAGGCAATTAACAAATTCCTCAAGACCATGTTACAGTGCACGGTTAATAAACATAAAACCAATTGGCATCATATGTTATTTTCTGCGTTATGGGCTTATCGAATGGCTGTGAAAACCGCTACCGGTTTCACACCGTTCCATTTAGTCCATGGGGTTGAGGCAACTCTTCCCATCGAGTGTGAAATTCCAACCTTACGCACCACAATTGAGCTATTACCTGACACTGCTCCAATGGAGCAGCGCTTGCTAAACTTGGAGTCTCTGGATGAAGATCGTCGATCTTCCTTACAGAACAACGAGGCAGCTAAAAAATGATCCAAGGCTACCTTTGATCGCCATGTCAACCTTCAATCATTCCGCGAAGGCGACCTCATCCTGGCTTACGATATCTCTCATGATACCTTTGGCCACGAAAAATTCGAATCACTTTGGCATGGCCCTTACATTATCCAACATTGCCTCACCAAAGGCGCATATATCTTGGCCTCCCCCGAAGGCCTCTCTCTCAAGGAACCCGTCAATGGGTTGTATCTCAAGAAATTTTATGCTTAAAAATAGTCATTCTACTTTAGGTTATTTCTTTTTCTAGCATTTTTAATCTTTTTCTCCTCCCCTCATGTCTAAACTATCCTTTGTGCTATTGATAGATGCTTCCTCCACCATCCTACCACATCGGTTACGCTGACGGCGCCAGCCGTTGGACACAAAATCTTGCTTCGGCTGCTTGGGCTCTCTACACCCCATCACATGAAATACTCCATTCAAGCGGCATATGTTTGGGGTCTGCAATCAACAACCAAGCCGAATACACTGTTGTCATCGGCCTCCTGGTCGACGCCCAACATCATCATATTCGTCACCTTAGCGTCTTCCTCGACTCTCAACTAGTCGTTCTCCAGCTCAACAATGTGTACTGCGTACGCGATCCATGCCTCTTTCGCAAATACCTGCAGGTTAGGATGTTATCTCGACATTTTGATTCCATTACATTTACACATATTCCAAGATAATTGAATCAAATCACAGATACCCTAGCTAATATTGTGTTAGATTGGCATATATCACATCAAGCTACACATACATAAACATATCACAAAACCTATCACAACATATATATAGAATGGACGTAGTCAACTCATCAGCAAAAAAAACATGTAGAGAACATCAGGATCTCAAATATGTATACTCATGTATATATAAAGGCCCATCAGGCCATCCAAATGTTTACATACAAAAATACATGTATCTGCAGGCCAATGCAGCACCTCGGTACAAAAAATGGGCTCACCATCCTATATACAACAAAAAAGATATACATCATGCACCACTCATGGTGCCTCTATCGCGCCACCACCTGCTACTCCCTCAGGCGGTGGTGGCCCACCACCACCTGCCCCAGGCGGTGGTGGTCCACCCCCTACAAGACCCTCCTGCCCTGGCGGTAGGCATCCACTCGTCATAGTAGCAAGCACTACTTCTCATCGCACTATGGACCGCCATGGTGGCGGTACCCCCACACACTTCTCTAAGAAACTCTCATCCTAGATGTGCGTCCACATGCCCTCAGGCACATCCTGTAAAATCGTCTCCAGACGACGGCGTATATCATCAAAATCCACTCTGGCCACCGTCAGAGGAGTGTGTGATGGCCCCACAACAGGGTCATCGAACCGGCACCTCCTCACTGCCCTCTCTGGCTCAGCTGGTCGCCCCGCGGCATCCTCCCGCCGACGTCTCTCTCCCCATGGCAGTCTCTCCGGCTCCCGATGATCCAGTGCTCTCTACAACTCTACCTCATGCCCACAAGGTGCCACACCTGCACATACAAACAAACAACAGATAGTATCAGTATCTATATCATAAACATATGGACGACTATCTCAAAAAATACACAAACATACATATCTACATCATCAATCAACATACCTCGATGATCAAAAACCTCCCCAGGAGGTAGCACCATATCTGGATCATCCCGGAAGTTCACCCCGGCATAGGGGTACCGCAAAATCACCTGCGGCATATTCCGCCATACCTGCGTTGCCTCTGCCGAAAAGAAGTGGCCCCCTTCACCACCACCATGACGAAGCAATACAGTCGACCACCGCCTCAACCGCGGCTCTCGCGCCCCAGGCACACTCAATAGGATCCTCAGGCGCAACATTGGCACCCTCTCTAGAAACCAGGCCACTAGGATGGACCCGAAAGAAAACTCCCCTGTACCAGTAGACCGACAATGGTCCAACTGCGACACCATCCGCGCATGCAACATCAGCCCCCAAGCGAAACGTTCACTGGCCAACACTCTCTCCAGCACTAGAAGCTAGCCACCACTAATTCGTTGGGTCGCCAAGGACCCATATACCCACACAATCATCACTGCTATACAACGATGCACCAGGGAATCTATCGCCGATATACTCACCACCATCTCGGACATAAAGTTCTGACCTGAACAATATCTCCAGCCAATATTGGCGAGAAAAGTACTCCTAGGTAGCACCGGTTCCTCCGGTAGGGGCATTCCCCGAAAGGGGATCCCAGTCAAGAAATATACATCCTCCATCACAGTGAAGGGGACCTGCTCTCCTCGCACAAGGAAGCAGTGCAGCTCCGAACTCCACATCTGGATCAAGAACTGTAATAGATACTCTTGTTCCTGTATCAATGGGCACTCAAAGAAATTTAGCAACCCACAGGTTGCCAAAGTCGCACGCACACCGGGCTCCTCAATGGCCACGACATCTCGCAACTGAGCCCAGTCTCTCTCTCGGCACCCCACTGGCATCGTCACCACGGTCCACCTGCAGAAAACACAAAGTCCTATATCAGCTCTAGCAACCATCCACAACATCAAAAAGACTCATTTTTATACACCCCAACCTTGCCTCCTAGGCGCGGTTTTATTACCCATAAACGCGCACACATGCGCGCCTGTTCACTACACAGGTGCGCAGGAATACGCACCTATTCACTACACAGGTGTGCACGAATGCACGCCTGTTCACTACATAGGTGCACATCAATGCACACCTATTTGTTTCACAAGCACGCCCTTATGCGCGCTTGTTCACCATACAGGCGCACACAGGTGCGCGCCTGTTTAACCCACAGACGTGCACTGGTGTGCGCCTGTTCGACTCACAGGCGCGCCCTTCGAGCACGCCTTAAACTCTCTCTACCGCACCCCCATGCATGTATATTCGGTGTACAGGTGTGCACGTATGCATGCCTATCACCGGATCGCCCGCACATGTGGGGCCCATACCCCCTAAATACCTCTGTACGACCCTCCGTACAGCCCCTGCCCAAAAATTGAAAACCTATTTCTATGCAGGATGATTAGACCACTAACCTGATACTCGCAGATCCTCAATCGGATGCCTCGTCCTCCCCGAATCTCCCAATCTCCTCTGAAAAATGCTTGTCCAGTCACTATTGCAGCAGGTACAATTGAGGTGGCAATGTGGGCCCTACAACTATATATAGGCCTTTTGCCAAACTTCCACTCACCATTCCGGGAGCCCACGGTGTCCATTTTTCAATCTGTCTTCAGCCACGGGATCAACATCCCGTCACCTACATCACAGTAGTCCCTGGGTTTCTTTTCATCCTGAGCCCCCGAGGCACCTTTTTTTTCATACCATGGTCAGGTACGCATGCACATATTTCACTCTTATCAAATACCCGCTCATATCTTTGATTCTTTTCAGATATTGTTCACTTTGGCTATTTGGTTTTCATGTGTGCAGGTACTTGATCATCATCCATCTACACAACCCCTTCAGGTTTATACTCAGCACTAGCATGTAGTCTTTCCCACTGTAGTGCATTTACATTTCCAGTCACACCCTCTGATATTGGCCTCTAGGATCCCCATTCCTGGCTCTGCAGTACCCACGCCTCCATTTGCATCTTCGGTACTGTTACCCGGTAGCATTCTTACCCACATGAGTTGTCCCATGCATAGCACCTTTTGCCACTTTTTGACACTCATGTTGTTTTTCCTTACCCTTTAGAGACAGGAGTCTCAATAGTCTTTCATCATGTCGCGAATCAGCCACATACTCCTTCTCCTCATTTTGCTAGCTTTCCCACACGGACTCCCAGATTATCTCTTTACGGTTCTATTTTTTACCTGCACCTCCACAGTATCATGAACCCTCCATTTCACCCACAATCAATTTGCCCATCTGCGAACCTACCTTCATTTCACCTACCTCATACAGAAACTCACCAATGGGGTCCCCACCCTTCATCAGTTTTCCAAGAAAAATATTCCCTACGTGGGCCACCCATATCACACTGGGGCACCCGTTTCTGTAGTTGTACATTTATCCCCAAATTATTTGTTATTTATTGTACAAACGCCTTTATTTCCAGTCATTAAATTATATTTTTGTCGTAACCTTTGACGACCTGCTTCTCTCCTTTTGGCCAAACGCAACCCATGTCACCCTTGGTTGGAACATTACTTATCATCTACCCTTTCCGGCATCATCCATATCTTTAGAGTACCCCACAGGTCACTTACCTCTACCCTCTGAATTTGTTCACCTTGTCCCGCCTCTAGCACAACTTATCACCAGTCTTGTCATCCCCCTGACACTCGACCTCATTACACGGTTGCGGCCACTGTTTATCTCATACATCCTCCAACCAAGGGTAGTCTTGAGTCTTCCCACTTCTTGAGTTCGTCCATGTACCTCTGCCACTTCCCCACCTCAGTAAATTTCACGAAGCCCTTTTCTTCTGGGAGTCGCGTTCCCCTTTTGTCGACATCAACACCATTTTCTAGAAGGGTGGCAGTATCTTGATTCTCATTCTCCACTCAATGAGAGATCTCGGACGGCACAGGGTGAAACACCATTGCTCCCTACTATCGTTGACCCCCGTAACATTCGACGCCAACACTTTCTCGTGTTACGATGGGTCTTACTTTGCGACTATTGCAGTTATTTCTATCATTTTCCGAAGACCTCTGAACTTGGCTAGGCTATCAATGCCCACATAATCATTGTTCCTTATTACCGCAATCAATGCCTACTATTCAGAACATGTTCATTTGCAGAATTATCTTTTGCCTTTATCAGAACCACCCCTGAGGGCACTGCAGTTGTCTACACCAACGCTTCAGTCATCTTTTTCAGAGTTACCTAACACGAGCATGGGGCATGCCTACCTCGTTTGTACATAGTTTTTTATTTTACGCACCTCACAGAAGGTCGGGTCCTACCGGTTCCTTTTTCCCTCCAACGGATTGCTTTGGACAATCACACTATTACTCTCTCTTACAACAACATTCTCAGTAGAAGAAACATTGATGGATTTCGGCTATACATATGCTCCTAACCTCATCCATCAGGGGGCATCTGTTATCACTGAAATTTCGTCCACACATGGTTACAAGAACTCAACATCGCCAAACAGTAATGAAGTCATTCATGGACCTGAATTAATACCACAACATTCAAAAAAGGTCAAAAACTATACAAAGTAGTGAAAAATTGAAGAGTGATTTGCAGACTTTGGACACGCGCGCACATGCGCAGAACAGGAACGTAGAAATAGCGCATATGTGCACGATGCGCAACTGTTAGCGTAAAAATCTGTGCACCTGCTAAACGACGCATTTATGAAAGTGGTCAGCCTCCCAACCACTTATGGTTCAGCTCCCAAGTTGATTTGACCCTCAAATCTGGGATGGATCCAACT
>SNQJ01S0009969.1:422593-450955 GCA_010110895.2 Picea sitchensis | reverse complement strand
CCCACGTTTACCTAACAAAGCAAAAAATTAGGAAAGTTTCCGCCGGGACGAAAAGCTTTGGGTCAGTTAACTGGAACTCCGGGCCATGCATGGCCGAGAGTTTGTCTAAAACCCTAGCTCCTTCTAGCCTATAAAAGAAGGGGTAGGGGCACTATTCAAAAGAGGAAAATCATAGCAAAGAAACTCTGCCCAATTTTCGTCCGTTTTGTCCCAACCCTTTACCCTTTCCTCAAGCTTTAGGAGAATTCAAGCAAAGCAGTTGGAGGACAAAGAAGAGGAGGAGCCCAGGATCAGGATCGAGGAACGGTGATCGGTCTCAGAAATCATTGTAAGTTGGTTCATATTGAGATCAATAAAAAGATACTTTTCCCATCCCAAATACATGAGTCTTATATGTTTTATGTGATTTGTGTTTAATCTCCAACCCCCTAGTAGAACAATAGCATGCATGCATAGTTTTGTCTTGATTGTAGGATCGCTTTGTGGAAGGAGCAGCATCAGCAAGGAGATAAATCTCAACAGAGGAGCTACACCAACCGTCGATAAAAAGGTTAGTTAGTTTTTCCCTTGTTTGCTTAAGGAAAAGGGTTTTAGATTCAGGGTAGAAGGTTAAAGGTAGCTTATGAAGGGTCATGATCTGCGTACAAGTTTAAATCCCTAGCTTGTTAGTCTGTAGGGTAGAATACCCCACAACAATTACCATGCCATCAACCATAGTTATGATCTCTCTGACTATTCAACAATCAACTAGTAGTACACAACTAATACCAAGTCATCAACCATAGTCACACAATCTATGACTATGCAACAAGCAACTAGTAGCACACAACTACTATTATGCCATCAACCATAGTCATATCCTGCAATCAATTGATAACTACATGAGTTACCATCATCCAGTCTAGTAGTCTCTATGATTATATAACAATCAACTAGTAGCACACAACTACTACCATGCCATCAACCATAATCATAGTCTTCAATCCCCGTGACTATGCAACAATCAGCTAGTAGCACACAACTACTACAATGTCATTATCCATAGTCATGGCCTATACAACTCAAATGACTGATCTAGGGAACCCTTGTCTAGAGGGGTTTTCCGGAATTAGAAGGAACAACACACCTCCCTCTCAATGAGAGTGTACATTCTGCATCACACAAAGCTTGTCTCTAAAGTACTCATACTTCACTCCAGACAAAGGCTTGGTGAGAATGTCCATTATTTTCTCATCTATGGATATGTAATGGAACTCCACAACTCCTTTTTGCACCATTTATTATATGTAATGGTATTTTATCTCTATGCGCTTTGAGTTGTCATGAAAGACATGATTCTATAAAAGCTTCATGGAACTTTGATTGTCACAATGTCTCACATTTGGCTCCAACTCTAGATCAAATATCCCTCCAAGCAACTTATGAATCCACAATGATTCATGTCTTGCCACACTAAATGTGATATACTCTTCCTTTGTTGTATTGAGTTCCACTGATGTTTTCTATTGGATCTTGACAATGTATTTTCCTTGGCTAAGGAAAATCTCATTTAGTCTCTGCCACACCTCCAATCCCAAGAAATAATGCATCAGACCTAGATCCTTCATCTCGAACTATGAAGTGAGTTCCCTCTTGCACCCATCTATGATATTCTCACCTCCTTTAATAAATAGGTCATCCAATGTCAAGGGGAAACCATCCCCAGGCTCATCAAAATAATTTTCTAGCATATCCTTCCCTGAGTTGTTTCTTAAGCTCATACAAAGATTTATTCAATATGCAAACATGAGACTCCTTCTCATGTATCTTATGGCTACTCTATGTACACTTACTCTATATACTGGAGCATGTGTCTGATCATAATATTCTCCCTCTTGCTGGGAGAGTACACTGACCAAAAATCAATATTTGTACATCTCTATGCTGCCATCTACAACATGCTTGATCTTGTATATCAACTTGGAAGTCACCACTAACTTCCCTTCCGGTATCAGAAATAACAAAAAATTCATATCCCAATCCTTCTAACTGGCTTCCTCCTCCATCATTGAAACAAGGTAATCCTCCCAAGAGGTCTCATATCTCCTCAAATCCCCTGAAGCTTCAATCTATCCTCCTCAACTCATGGAAACTATATTATAGTCCTAGAAGACGCCTCTCTCTCCCATCTGAATCTGAGTAATACTTTTTGAATGAAAGTATCTAAGCCATTGAATCTCTCTGAGATCAAGATCACTCTGAGTCTACATGATCTCTTTGAAGCTTGACTCCCTCTAAGTATATATAATCTCTATATCCATCTACTGCCTTTGCATGTGTTGACCTCCTCTAAAGGTTGATCTCCTATAAATGTCTAGGGGAGACTTCTCCTACCTACTGGATCATGAAGGATGACTCCCTATGAAATCTATATCCTTCTAGGATGGTACTTGGTGGGGTCTCTTGCCTCACCACTGGGGGAGCCATATGCTCCTCCTCATTATAGGGCTCATTAATGGCATATATCTATATTCACTTTTCATCCTGTAAAGTATCACAGGACCATGTTGGTCTCTTCTTTGTCACTGCAACAATCCTAGGTAAGGCCTTCTCGGTCTACTGACTCTTCCTGATGATATGAAGATTGATCAATTGAACTAGAGGTATATCTACGATCATCTTCAGAGACTTATTCTCCTTATAATCAATCTCTATGTGAGATACTATGTATCACACAAAAGTACCCTTCTTGCCAGAAGGTTTTAAGTTCATCCTCCGCTCCTTTGTTACAAGGATATGTACAGTCATGTACACAACTCTATGTCTACATAGTCTTCTCCATGTATTATCTAGAGACCATATAATATGTTGCCTCCTACAACTTTCATTATAGCTCCCTCTTTGAGCTATCACATGTGACCTACCTGGAACACGATAAACAATAAGGGAAAATAAGATACGAGAATAATAGTTTTATAACAAGAACAATACAAAACAAGAACAAGAAAAATCGTCATAGTATCTCCTTCTCGGAGCTATCACTTGTGACCTTCCTAGAACAAGAGACAAAACAAAAAAACAATAATAATGAATAAGAACAACACTGTTCTAGTATTGTGACCAATCATTCCTCCATGGTAACCTAAATGGAACAATGTCAACAATCAAGAACATCTCCTAGAGGAGATCAATTTACCATGTAAACAAGTGCATCATTAATATTGAAAAATGAAATTTTACTTAATGATCATAATACCAAAAATATTCAAGTGTTACTAATCATTTGATAGTAATAGTAGTAATAGAACTCTAAAGAATTTTATTCTAGTTACAACACTTTACTTATGTTGTAGAAGTATAATATATCAAACCTAATTTGAAAACCTGGAGTCTAGTTGTTGATATCCCATTTTAGTTTTTTTATATTGTAGGACACGTCTTCACTACTACCTCCAAATCTTGGGCTTCCTTTGAGTGTACTAGATCTAAGATTTCGTTGGATCTACTATCACTTCTTGGATCAATCTCCTTTTTCCAAATGTATGTTTCCTACAAACACCCTCATCTTATATACAAGTACACCATCCATATTTGTCTTCTAATCTGAGACACTACAACAATAAGAAAAGTTAGAAATCTGAATCAGATGGTTCAATGTCCAAGAAAATGTCAACAAGCCTAAAACCCTAAAAATTCAATTTATGACATAAAGTAAATCTGATAAGTGAAATAGGTGCACCATATTAGGGTGAGTTGATCAGTGGTGTATTATTTCATAATTGAATTTATGACAACTGCTCAATGATATTGACAAAGAAAATTGTGCAATGACAAATTGCATGTGCAACGACAAATCTCAGTAATGTGGAAAATCTCATGATCTTCATTCCAATGATTAGACTGTTCTAAAGGAAATGTGCTCTGATACCATGTTATATTTTTCATTAGTTTCGTTAACATTATATTTACCATAGAATTTTTATCTTCTTTTAACATTCAATAATCATATACTAAAATATATAAGTAATGGATAGACAAGCACAAGAGGACACAAAGATTTATCCTGGGAAAACCCCAAATGGGGGAAAAACCAAACCAACTTTTCTTATTGATAATATTCCAATACAACCATGAACATACTCTAAGAACAATAGAAAACCAACAATGAAGAACCAAATACTTGTCTCTTCTTTTTGTCAAACCCTAGCAAGGGTAGACAACTGAGTCACCACAGAACGTGTGCAACTAGTAACTACAACTTGAATGAAGCAATTGGGAAGCACCACATAACATTAGTGAAACTCTTCTAGAGGTAGCACATAAAAGAGATCACCAAGAACCACCAAGAATATCCTTCCCCAAGTGGGGTGCACTCTCCAAGAGATTCAGAAACCAGAAATAGCGAAATTGTAGTTGCAGCTACAACTACAACTGCCTAGTGTGCACTGTAGATGGAGAATTGCCTGACTATACAAATGAACTGACCCATATTAGTATTTATACTAATTTGGGCGCTTGTTTAGGGACAAATGTTTATTCTAGGTATTTATTATTTCTTTGGGCCGACTTCTCTTCATGGAAATTATATTTCCACTTTATTATTATTTCTTGAGTGTTCTTCAATTGTTCAATGGTCTTCCTTTGACTTCTTGCAATCTTCTTCTTCTCTAATAAAATTTTTCCAAGAGGAAATACTTCTTCCAGCGATCAAAACATCAACAATTTTTTCTATGATTGAATAACTCTGAAATGAAATTTTGGAGTTCCCTTTAAGTTTTCTTGGTTAACAAATTATGAACTTTAGTTTTAATGCTAACAAATAAAAAAAATAGATATAATACCTTTGGAGGCCAAACATTCGAGGAGAAAGTTCTTTTCATCCTCTAATTTATGTGTTTCACATATTTTACTTATTCTTTTATGTAAAGGTGCTATAGTCCTTGTTCAACAACATGTTTTATTATCAACGTCATGAAATTTGTTCCTATCTTTATAATATTTATTTGATTTCTTCAGATGGAACTATATAAACATAGTTGATATCGAGGTTAATGATTTGTTTGTAGTATATGAAATTTCTCTTTTCTTGGTTTCCATATCATTCCACATTTTGTTCAACTTAATTATGATAGTGTTTTTAGTAGTATTGATATCTTGGAGGGTATGCTTCTCCACTATCCCCCTTTGATCCAACCTGTTTTCACCCTTGATTAACTTTGATTGATGTTTGAAGTAGTGATGGTGACCATCTCATTCTTTATTCTAATTAGTTCGCACGTGTACATTAAGTACCAAAACATAGAATACTGCTCAATAGGTGCAAGACCATATTATAAAAGGAGGATAGAATAAGGTATATTGCACTTGATTTTAAGTTTATTTATTATAAATCGCTTCTAGATTTAATCTGTTTTCCTCAATGTTTCACTAGAAATACTAGAACCCTTTACCTCACAATCATATAGAATAACTTCAGTAACATGGGTATAGTAGAGAAAATTTTGTTTTCCCTAAAACCATAAATTTATAACATTTACAATTGTTCTCAAGATGAAGATAAGTTTTCCAATCTCCATTGATTCGTTTTTCAGTAGCAGAGTTACAATTTAGCTTCTAATGAAAATCAATTACTGTATACTTATAAAAATGGGCTTCTCAAGCCCAGAGGGTTAGCTAAAGGAAATGATTAGTCAAATGTGATATCTCTCCTCCAAGTTCGTGAGATCACATTTTCAACTCTCTTGATCCCGTTGGAGTTAGGTGCTTGGAAATTAGGCATCAATGGTTTCCCATGGTTACAACCCATTGATTACAATGAATTATTCGGGGTTTTCTCATGTTTGGTCATATGGAAAAAGAAATCGAGCTTCTTCTAAGTTGTTATTATTCTAAACAAAATCAAGGTAGGTTATTTGTTTTAATTTAATGATCATTACCATTTTTTTATTTGTATTTACATACATCCCAAAGCTAGTACAAAATCTTTTAGAAATTTTAAGTAGCTTGTCAAAGTCAAAGTGGCACCTTGCTAAAAGGAAAATATCATTTATCCATATTTATGAGAGTAAAAGAATGAATAAAAGACTGAATACAATAACGCATAGATAACAATAGATATTGAGTAAAAAATAACTTCTATTGAATAAATGAAATAGATTGAAACTGTAAAACTGCAGAACTGAAACAACTTGCTCGAATGGTGGTAGTTATCACTAATAAGAGATGTGGATACTATGCACATTCGTCTGAGAAGAATGATTACAATGAGGCTGAAAATTCATTTTTAACATTATTCATGACTTAAAAAACCCTAGACATCCAAAAACATTACCCGAGGAGGTGAAACAACACAATTTATGTGGGCCCTGATGGGTAAGTTGGTACCTCAACTTCTTGGGGTCATAACATTTTCATACGGCCTCTATTTTAGGTGCATGGTAGTGCGTTGGAAAGGTATTTTAGAGAAATACACATTATACCATGAAAATCTGACTCCATCTATAGTTTGATTGTGGAAAGACAAAAAAACTTTTTTTAGGGCCCCAAAATGGCCCTAGAAGTACAAAAAGATTTGTTGAAATGAAAACTTTCAAACTAACCCAGTTGTATTAGGTGGGTGGCCACCAATATCCACCTAGAAGATGTTTAGGAATTCATATAGGCTCGAAACTGTAGAACCCACAATTAAAATGAAGTACAAAAGCACGCATTGAACTAAAAATTGTCAAGAGGAGCCAGTTGGAATAGGTGGGTTTTCACCAATATCCACCTGGATCAATCCTCCCCCCTTAGGAAGAAATGGTCTCCATTGCATTGAGTCCCCCCATCAGGTGAGGAAGCTTATACTTAATTTGGCCTCAGGTGAGGCACTTGCCCTGTTGTAGGAGCTTCCCTGCCTTGAGAAATTGATAAAGCTAGATCCTCTGTTGGCTAGTGCCCTTGACATTATGTCCACTATCTGATTAGTGGATGTCTTCTCCATTTAGTCAGGGTTGATATTTTTTGGTGTCAACTGTTTTTCAATCTATAAGGTGTCTAATAAGGGTCGAAAATGTTGTCTGCGGAGCTTCATTATCTTCCTGATTTAGAGGCTTTTGTTTTTAGCTGTGACCCCATGAAATATTTACACCCTGGAAGCATGTACACTCCTCCACGCGGGGGAGTACATGGAGGGATTTCCCCTCCTACAGGGTCCGGGGGATATTGGGCCCCCGAAGGAAAATTTTCCTTGTAAATGTATATTTTAGTTTCATAGTAAATATGGATCGTTCATTACAAAGAACCCGACGACCATGAAGGATGAAGAATGGGAGGTTTTTGACAAAAATGCACTAGGAATGATACGGTTGAGCCTGGAAATGTCAGTGGATTTCAATATTTGAAAAGAAAAGACAATGAAGGATATTATGGATGCCTTAGCTAAACTGTATGAAAAACCCTTGATGTCCAATAAGGTATTTCTAATGCAGAGATTATTTAATATGAAGATGTCAAAAGGTGGGTCTATTGCTTATAATTTAAATGAATTTAATATGGTTACTAATCGACTAAGTATTGTAAAAGTGGACTTGGATAATGAGGTTAGGGATCTTCTAATCTTTTACTCATTTCCATAAAGTTGGAACGACTTGGTCATGGTTGTAAGTAACTTTGTCTCTAGTTCAAACACTTTAAAATTTGATGATGTTGTTGGTGTTATCCTTAGTGAGGAAATGTGACAGAAAAGCATAGGTGAGACATCAGGTAATGTGTTAAACATGGAGAATAGGGGAAGACAAAAGGATAGAGGAAAGGGATCAGCGAACTATGGGAATTCTAGGAAGGGAAGATCCAAATCCAGACTTGGAAAGATAGAGTGTTGGAATTGTGGAAAGAAAGGACATATGAAGAAAGACATCATAGTTCCAAAGAAACAAAGAGATGGACAACAGGGGAAAAATAAGGAAGAAAATGTAACATGTGATGTGTTACAAGATGCTTTGATTCTTTCTGTAGATAATATTTCAGAGTCTTGGGTAGTAGATTCAGGGGCTTCATTTCATGCCACACCCCCTAGGAAACATTTTCTAGATTATGTTCAAGGTGATTTTGGACAGGTCCATTTGGGTGATGATGCACCATGCAAAATTGTTGGAATGGGAAAGGTAAAAATAAAGAAAAGGAATGGAAACCAATGGTTGTTGAAAGAGGTAAGACATGTTCCATATCTAAGGAAAAATATCATTTAAACAGAGAAATTGGAAAGTGAAGGTTGTATATCCATATTTAAAGATAAGATGTGGAAGGTCACCAAAGGATCACTGGTAATAAAAACATGACAGAAGGTAGGTACATTGTATTTATGTACTGGTAATATTGACTCTTTTGTCTCTTTAGCTTCTACAGGAGTGGATACAACATTGTGGAATAATAGGCTTGGACACATGAGTGAGAAGGGGATGCAGATACTTCAGAAAAGAAATTTGTTTCCAGATCTTAAACAAATTGATTTGGATTTTTGTGAGCATTGTGTTTATGGAAAACATAAGAGAGTTAGATTTCTTAGAGTTGGAAAAGAAAATAAGAGTGAAAGGTTAGATCTTGTGCATACAAATGTATGGGGACCAACTCATGTATCATCTCTTGGTGGCTCTCGTTATTATGTTACTTTTATTGATGATGCAACTAGAAAAACTTTGGTTTATTGCATTCGGAAAAAATGTGATGTTTTTTATACTTTTAAGAAATGGAAAGCTTTGTTTGAGAATGTGATAGGAAAAAGGTTGAAGTGTCTTATATCAAACAATGGAGTTGAATATTGCATCAAGGAGTTTGATGATTATTTTTCATACCATGGGATTCGTAGAGAGAAGAGATTTCCAGGAGCACCACAAGAAAATGGTGTGTCAGAAAGGATGAACAAGACAATCATGGAGCGTGCAAGGAGTATGAGATTGCATGTTGGTTTTACCTTACAGTTATGGGAAGATGTTGTAGATACTGATGTTTAATTAATAAATTGAGTACCTTCAAGATCTTTGGATGATAGAATTCCATAGGAGGCATGGATAGGTAAAAAGGTAAACTACTATTTTTTAAGAACTTTGGTTGTGAAGAATTTGTCCATATTGATAAATAAAATAGAACAAAGCTTGAGGAAAACTCCAAGAAGTGTACTTTTATTGGATACGGTGTTAATGATTTTAGTTATCTCTTATGGGATTATGAAAATCACAAAATCATTCGAAGTAGAGATGTGATATTCAATGAGAAGGTCATGTACAATGATCATTTGCAGGGAAAGAAACAAGAAAAAGAAAAACCATAATACACAGTGCCTGATGAGATAAATGAAATAGAAATTCCAAAGGTACCAAAAATCAAAATGTACAACAACAAGAGAAACTAGTCCCTCAAACTCCTGCAAGTGTTGTTATAAGATCTACCATGTTAAGTAGACCCCCTAAACGATACTCTCCATTGTATTATTTATTGTTGACTAATTCTGGTGAACCAGAATGTTATGAGAGGCAATGCAAGTAGAAACTAAAAAGAAGTAGGAACAAAGAATGAAAGAAGAAATGGATTCCCTTATCAATAACCAGACTTGGGATTTGGTTCAGTTTCCTAGAGGAAAAAGAGCATTATAGATTAAATGGGTTTACATGTTGAAGGAAGAAGATGGAGGAAAAAAGAGATACAAGGATAGACTTGTTGTAAAGGGGTTTGTACAAAAGAAAGGTATATATTTTGATGAAATATTTTCTCCAGTTGTTAAAATGAATTCAATTGGGACTATTTTAAGTCTTGTTGTAGTAGAATATTTACATATTGAAAAATTAGACGTAAAAACAACTTTTCTCCATGGGGATTTGGAGGAAGAGATTTATATGTAGCAGCCACAAGGGTATGAGGTCAAAGGGAAGGAAACATTGGTATGCAGGTTTAATAAGAGATTGTATGGCCTAAAGCAATCTCCAAGGCAATGAAATTTTAAGTTTGAAAGGTTTATGACAGAACAAGGTTATAGTAGATGTCATTCTGATCACTATGTTTATTTTAAAAAGATAGAAAATGGAAGCTATATTATCTTGCTATTGTATGTAGATGACATGCTTGTTATAGGGTATAATATGTAGGATATAAATGTTCTCAAGAAGAAATTATCTAATTCATTTGCAATAAAGGATTTGGGTTCCAAAAAGGAAATCGTTGGTATGAGAATAAGAAGAGATAGGAAAAATTGCAAATTGACATTGTCTCGGGGTGAGTATATAGAGAAGGTGTGGAGAGGTTTAGAATGGAGAATGAAAAACCAGTCAGTACACCTTTTGCAAGACATTTCATATTAACTAAGGAAATGTGTCCCAAGACACAGGAGGAGATAGAATACATGTCTGAGGTCCCTTATTCATCAACAATTGAAATCTTTATGTATGTGATGGTTTGAACAAGACTAGATATTGCACATGCAGTGGGATTTGTGAGCCAATATATGAACAATCCAGGTAAAGAAAATTGGGACGTAGTAAAGTGGATTCTCAGGTATTTGAGAGGTATTTCTACTCATGCATTATGTTTTGGAGGTTCATACATTGTTCTATAGGGATATGTTGATTCAGATATGGTAGGTGATAAAGATAGAAGGATGAGCACCACAGGGTATGATTTTAATATAGGTGGAACAACATTAAGTTGGATTTCGAAACTTCAAAAGGTTGTTTCAATTTCAACAATAGATGTAGAATATGTTCCTGCTATAGAGGCTAGTAAAGAAATGATTTGGTTACAAAGGTTTATGGAGGAATTGGGAAAGAAGCAGGAGAATAGCAGGTTGTACTACAACAATGAGAGTTCCATTCATCTTGCAAAGAACACAGCCTTCGATTCAAATAATATGCATATATAGATCACGTATTGTTTTTCCTAAAGGTTGCACCTGACTGTTAAAGGGAAGAGCTAGGCCACTTTAAGTTTTGGAATGGTTGGTTTTTTTTATTTTGTTGGTCAGTTAGAGGGTCAGTTTTACCAAGACAATAGCATGGTTTGATTGACAGAATGATATGTATAAGGGTACTCCTTCACTAGTGTAACATAAATGACAGACACGTGAGATAATACAGGTAAAAAAAAGGGGGAAACAACAAACCACTCAATGAATAATCTATTGTAAGAATTTTAAGTCTTAAAATATCATTTCAAGGAATTAAACATGTATCAAAAACTCAATTAATCCCACAGGTTGCAATAAAACCAAATATTCATCAAAGCATTAGCTATTCTCACAGGTTGCATATCAATAAAGACAAGTTATACAATAGCTAAAGGAAATGAAATGTACTTTGCACAAATCAAAAATTGTATTCAACAAAAGAGAAAAACACATATAGATTTGGACAAAAACACACTATCATCAAGAGTATATTCACCAGGTATAGATATTTAATCCATGCATAGAATAGGTTAAACCAGTTTGATGTATTGATCTTCTTATCCCAAAAACCGAACCCTTAAAACATACAAAAATCTCCCATTTATCAAATATGTAAAGGTTCTCAACCATATGGAACTGAGGCTTAACTCTACAACATTAGTTGAAGAATAACTTATTGACTTAATTAGATACTTATAGAGTATAGGAATGTATACTTGAAAATTAACTTCACAAAGAGGTGGTTCATATCAAACACAAATGACCACTTATTTTGTCTTAAAAAGTCCTGACTTAAATATTTAAAATTGTTTCTAATGATAAAACTAATCTGCTGCATATGCTGGAGTGAACTGAGATTTGACATAACTAACTAGGAGTGACAGAACTAAGTTCTGTATCAAGTGATGGTATCCATGCGTTTTGTTGGAGGCCACTGGGAGATAACTAGATTTGTTGGCAGTGTTCTTCTTCAACTTATCTCCTGGGGGAAGAAACAAGTCTTCTGGTTCTTTTTCTAGAGTCTTTGATATTTCTTATGGAGTTTGGAGTATAGTTTCTCCAATTCCTGGTTGTGGTGTTGCAGGGTCCATATCTGAAGCTTCAATTCTATACATGATTACTATCATTGAGCTTCTCTTTCTTCACTGTAACTGGCCTTTGCTTCCTTTCTTTCTCTGTGATGGTCTGGTTGTGCTCTGCTGATTTTTTGCTTCTCCTCATATTCACATGATAGCCATGAAATTCCTTAGCTTCCTTTGAATCTGAGCTGCTATCGGATGAGAAATATGATGTCGTAGACTAGCTCGGCATTACCTTCATTTAGCACCATTTAAAAACTTTAAAACATGCAATTAATGAGGATAAGCCACTTTGGAAATTTGGTGTTCGGGAGATTTTGAATGCAGAGTATATATATCTCTTGAATGATTGAACTTGTGAATTCATTAACCAACTCTTATTGCTAATTAACCCAAGATTAATGATGCAGGAGCATCTCTCCACGTTAGCCAGCCAGCCAGCCAGCCACGTTGAGCGTATGCATTCAAAGCTAAAGAGAGAGGCACAGCCTCATTTGAATTTGAAATTGAATGTAATTTAAATGCTTAAGATGGTGAGACATAGAATTCATGTTTTTATGCAGGCGTTAGGTAGATCATCTTTAATGCTAGATCGGCTGAGATCTAGATCCAGATTCTGAACTAGACAACCCATTCAATGTAATTGAATAGGGTAGGTAGATTGGAGGGAAGATCTTGAAGAGCCCCCTCAGGTAAAAGAGATTTTCATATCTCATTTTGGAAGTAAGTTAGTGTGGTTGGAAGAGAAGAGCCAGAGAGAGCTCGAGAACACCTTGTAATTGCAGGCATTTGCCATTTTAATATATACAGAAGCAGTTTTTCCTGCATGTTATTCTGTGTTATATGGATGTCTGTGTGTGTTCCATTGTATGTTGTGAATGTATGCTATGGTTTTACATTTGCAGGTTGTTTTGATTTCAGGGTTGAAGGTCTTTGAGGCTTCACACCAGGAGGGTGTGATAGAACGTTGTGGGTTCTGAGAGCCATGCATAGAGGATGCACTCCTGAACACTGCGGGGTTCAGACAAAGGCGTGTTGAGGCACAAGAGATGAAATCAACAATTCAGGAGGAAGACCTCAAGGTTGTTGAATATCTTGGAGGCAAGGCTATGTAGGAGAAACACAGTTGCAGACAGAATTCTGCTATGAATTTTGTAGAGCTCTGCCATGTGGGAATTGAGCATACGCATGGGTTGCGTCGGGGAAGAACTTTGTTGTGAGTTCTTAAGAGGAACAAAACCTCTGAGGAGTTTTGTGAAGCTCTGCCAGGAGGGAATAGAGAAAGTGCAAGGAGTGCATGATAGAAGACAGAACTACTGAACGTTTTGTGAAAGGGAAACTCTGCCAGGTGGGCATAGAGATGGTGTGCAGATAGGCACAAGAAGAAGAGAACTCTTTGAGTTATGGAAGTGAGGAAGTATCCACTGAGGGATCTTCACTGGGTTGCTGAACACCCAGAAAGACTCAGCAAGAGGTTGCTTGAGGAGGAAACCAGGAAGGCATTATATTCTCCATCTGTGGGAGAAGGAGGAAACCAAAATCCCTTAAGGGGTCTGAGCGGTCGTAGAAGCTCAGAAGAGCTAGCACTAGCGTGTGCGTGAGGATATTCTGCAAGGAGTGCAGAAGTTGAAGAATCCCCCAAGGATTCAAAGATAGAAGCTCAGAAGGAGCAACAACAGCTGTTAGATCAGATGGGCAAGAGATCTGGACCGTTGAAGGTTCACGTCTAGGAAGGCGTCAGAAGAAGCCTACGGAAGGAGGAGACCGTCAGCCATCGGACCTCACTCAGAAATCACGTATGCCGTTGGATTGGGAGAAGATGCTCAGAGTTTAGTCTCTGGAGTGTGCACAGAAGAACGGATCTGAACCGTCATAACTTGAGTAGGTTACCCATCATCCGTCGGATTGGATAGGAGTTGCACGAGGGTTACCATCGGGATTCCAGCCATCGACATATCGAGATTCACGAGGTGAAGAAAATCGAGACACTTCAAGTCTCGAAACACTGGAGCGATCTGGACCATCCATTAGCGGAGACACGTGGTTCAGATCGAGAACCCATCGCTACTTTGGTGCATCGGGAAATCAGCATTCCCATGGACAAGAGATCGTGGAAATCCAGGTTGAAAACCTCGGCATAATCTGAGCCATCCGTTCAAGGGGACAGGTGTTAGATATCTGGAGAAAGTCGGGATATTGGCCATCGAGAAATCGGAGTTCCTGAGGTCGAAAGGACCGGGACATCACAAGTATCAAAATCCCGGAGAAATTGGGACCGTCCGTCAGAGGGGATGCGTGGAAGAAATCGGTGCCACCGGGGAAAATCCAATAGGAAGTCATTGATCGGTGTTTGGGCCATCGGGATATAGGGAATCCCGTGGGCATATGCATTTTGGAATTGGAAACCCTGAAACCCTGACGGGAATATAAGACTGAGGTCACAGGGACAACGGTCATATTGGCCAGGAGCTAGGCAGGAGGGATAACGTGTAAAAGGCGCGTCGGGATTCGAGGAATCGCCAGTCCTGAGGACATTGCATTTTGGATTTGAAAATTCCAAAACCCCGATGGGGGAAAAGGCTGCAGTCTTGTGAGTTAAGGGTCACGTGGGCCAAGAGTTTATCCTGGAGGGCTAATGGGGATTGGAGAGCATCAAGGAATTGAACCCAAAAACCTCGACAGGAGGAGATAAGGCTGCGGTCTTATAAGGACTAGTCACATGGACTAGGGAGTCTAGCCAGGAGGGGCTAAGGCTGGGCAGAGAGATCATCAGTGCCGGGGGATCGAGAGTACAAGAGCTCTCGACATCAAGAAGGATGAAACCCCGAACCCCAAAACTGAGTTAAGGATAACCACGGTAAAGTGTAGAAGGCCATGTGGAGGAAATAAGGACCTGTGGATCATGGTTTTCACAGTGATTCTCGAGGGAATCCAGGGAGCTGCTTCAGCTCAGCAAAAGGGATTTTTGAATGATTTTGAGAGCGGGAGGTGTGTGCAGAGACCCTGCGGGGTGTGCGGCTGCACGCTCGCCTGCGTCAATTAATATATCTTTATCATTAAATATCTCGGGACTTCGGGACTTCGGCTCTTCGATGTTCGAGAGATTTTGACTATAGAGTTTGAGAATCTCCTGCTGGATGATCTCCTGGAGTGACATGGTGATGCCGAGCGTGCTCCACTGAACACGTCCACTCCCACCAGGACCTTCCTTTATCCTAGGCCCGAAGAACTTCAAGGTTCTTCCGATCCCTTATCCGGACCCCTTAATACCCACAGAATGCTCTCCGTGATCTCCCTTTGACTTATCGGGAAATCGGATTTCGCGATATCGCGAAACTTACGATCACGTTCCTTCTGCTACCCAAATCCCTGAAACCCAATGGGTCTCAATGCCGACTCTTCCTTGTTCCTATCAGGGATTTCCCTATCGAGAAATCAGCATATGCAGTGTCGTGTTTCACTGCCTTGCCAAATCTCTGAACCCTGATATGCGATGGCTCTCCTGCTATGGCGCTAGCCCCTCCGGCTGCTCCTCCTTGTGTGACCTGTCAACCCCCGTGACTGTGTCCTTTCCCCTTATCGGGATTTCGTAGTTCGCGAGTTTGAAATGCAAAGAACGCGCACTCTAGGAATCCTCGATCCCCGATCTCCGATGCCACCTGTATTCCACTCTATCCTGTGGTCCCACACTGCCACGTCACCTTCAGGATATCACGGATCACGATCCCAACATGCAAGTGTTCTCTGTAGTCGAGAACCCTGATATCCTGAACCCTGACTCTCCAGGAACTCTCGCCACGTGTCCTGTCAAGATCTACGGTTGAGATCCCTCCTCGCGATTTCGGGACTTTCAAGATCTCGATTCTCAGCCTTATGAAAACCCGATAATGCATATATCCCGACTCCTTCGGATCTCTGGACACGCGTCCGTTAGATCAAACCGCTCTGATTGCATCGGGAAATCGCTAATCGTGATTCAATATGATCGAGTCTCCTGTCTCCGGAAACCCCGAATCTTCGATTCCCAATTCTTCGGGATCGTTCGCCACATGTCCCTGCTGTGTGGACGGCTCTGATCAATTCAGAAAATCATGGATCGTGACTCCTATATGCAAGAGTTTCTTGCCTTTTGAAACCCCGATGCTGCAACCTCCGACTTCCCCAGATCTCCTGCCATGCGTCCTGCCAAGGTCTACGGTTGAGATCCCTTCAGGAAATTGCGGATCACGATTTCGTTCTTCAAGAGTTTAAGGACCATGGAAACTCCGATATCCCGATGAGACAAATCCCGATGGACTCCTGGCTCCTTCCTTTCACACTAGGGTTTAAACTGTGCACATCTCTTCCGAGATCTGATGGTGGACGAGATTTCGCAAATCTCTCCTGCGAATCCTGACCGTCAATTTCTCCTCTTTGGATCCTCTCGTTCTAAAGATCCTTCCTACTCGAATCTCTCTTGATCTATTCTCCACGTTATCTCGAAGGAACTACCCCTCTTGATCTTGTCACCTCTGATTCTTTCAGAGAGTTTGCGCACACTACTCGTGCCCGACCTTCAACAATTTCTTAAGTGTTGAGTCTTTCAGACTTTGTGCACTTCTGCAACAGTAATCTCTGCCTTCCTTTGCTCAGATTAACCACTGAGACCTTTGAGTCCGCCTGTGCACTCTCCCATCACGACCTCCACAGACCCTTGAGACTTCTAAGTGAATGAGAATAAGTGTTAAACTATTGAACCCTCATCAACGCACTCTATGCGGATGAATTCAACTACACTCTTTGCAGGAATCTCCTGGTTCAGTTAGAGAAACAATTGAAACTTATTCTTTTCTCTCTCAGACTTCAGTTAAAACCTCTAAAATCGCATGCACAGCATATCAAAGCAATTGCATGACCAAAAAAAAGCAAACATTCATGAGCACATAAACAACATACATAGAGAAACAACAACCAACCATAAAATTGAATCAACGACTCTCTTCTATTAATTCAAAAACATCTATACATGGGTGTTCTTCACAAATTCTTTGCTTGCTCTTCTCTCCTGAATTCTTGATTCAGAAGAATATGAATAATGAATAATGTAAAAGGAGGGTGTCTATATCCGTTTTCCCTCTCAAACTCTAAACTGTCTAATCTAGACTTAAACATCTATCTACCTGCATTAACTAGATTAAATGCCTCCTATCTATTCCAGACAAGAGCGTATGGATCGAGGTCTGATACAATACACAAAAGGTTCTCTTTCATGAATGGTGCATTTATACATTGGCGCATTCTCTTGTTTGAAAATTCAAAAAGTTTCGGCTGATCTTGTCCAGCTGTTGTTGTCTTCCATGCTGGCTCGCTTGTCATGGGCAATGCTCCTGCATCATACTCCTCGGCTTGAAAATATTCATGGGCTCCTGTCCCTGAGCTCCTGCATGGTCTATCCATGCTTTTGGATAACTGCTTCTATCTCCCAGCTGGCATCTTCCACTGGATGATTTTTCCATTTCACCAGATACTCGAAGTATTGCTTCCGTCTGGTCCTTTTGTTGACTCTCTTGTCAAGTATGCGCTCCATCTGTGGCCTTTCTGCAATTGGCATCTTCTTCTGCCACTGGATCTTTGGCTGCTCATCATTTCCAGTTCCTACTTCCTCATCCTTATATGGATATAAGTCTGAAAAATTGAATGTCGGAGATATTCCGATGTCATCCGACAATTCAATCTCATAAGCATTTTCTCCCAATTTCTTTAGGACTCTGCATGGCCCAATTTTCTTCATTTTGAGCTTGTTGTATGTTCCCCTTGGGAACCTTTCTTTCCTCATATGTTCCAGAACTAGATCGCCAACCTCAAATTGAAGTTGTCTCCGATGTTGATCCGCTCTGCGCTTGTACTCCTGGTTCGATTCTGTCAGTCGCTGATTCACCCTGCTGTGAAGAGCCTCCATCGCCTCTGCGAATTCTTCAGCGCTTGCACTATGAGTAATTATTTTTTCTGAATTCCTTAGCTCCGAAACACCTTTTAGTTGTATGTCGTATACTATTTCAAACAGACTTTTCCCTACGCTTTGATTCACTGAATCATTGTAAGAAAACTCTGCCTGTGGCAACACATTATCCCAACTGCTGTGGTGTTCCATCACTAAACTCCTCAGCAGGTCTCCTAGACTTTTGTTGACCACTTTTGTCTACCCATCTGTCTGTGGATGATAGGCTAAACTGAACATTAAGTTAGTTCCCATCCTCTTCCAGAGTGTCCTCTAGAAATGTCCAATGAATTTGGTATCCCTGTCCGAAACTATGCTTTTCGGCAGTCCATGAAGTCTAACAACCTCTTTGAAAAACAAGTTTGTGATGTGAGTCGCATCGTTGGTCTTCTGACACGGGATAAAATGTGCCATCTTTGAAAACCTTTCAACTACCACAAAGATGGAATCATATTCTCTTTGTGTCCTCGACAATCCTAGTACGAAATCCATGATGATCGCCTCCCATGGTCTTTCTGGTATGGGCAATGGCTGATAAAGACCTGCATTCTTCTTTTTGCCCTTAGAATGTTGGCAAATTCTACATCTGTCAACAAACCTTTTAACTTCTGATCGCATCCCTGGCCAAAAGTATGACTCACTCAGCTTCGCGAACGTTTTGTCATGGCCAAAGTGCCCTGCTAAGCCTCCACTGTGCTTTTCTTTCAACAAGTTCTCCCTCATGGAGCAATTTGGAATACACAATTGATTTCCCCTAAACAAAAATCCATCTTGGATCATGTAATCTATCCATTGACTTCTGTCTCTGAGAACTGGGTTCTCAGCTGCTCCATATGCCTCTGCAAAATCTGCATCACCTGCGTACATCTCCCTGAGATCATCAAAGCCTAAAGTCTTGACTTTGAACTCTTGCAACAACAAGCATTTCATTCTCAAAGCATCAACCACTTTGTTAGCAGTACCTAAAATATGTTTGATAACAAATGTAAAATTATGCATGTATTCTACCCATTTAACATGCCTCTGATTTAATTTCTCCTGCTGAGTTACATACTGCAATGCATGATTATCACTATATAAAATGAATTCCCTTGGAATCAAATAGTGTCTCCATTTTTTCAATGCCTGTATGATGTCATAAAATTATTTATCATATGTGGATTATTTTTCCTTTGCCTCATTCATCTTTTCGCTGAAATAAGAAATTGGTCTGTCATCTTGACTCAAGACCGCTCCTATGGCAGAGCCACTCGCATCACATTTCACCTGGAACGTCTTTCGGAAATCCAGCAACACCAACACTAGTTTCTCTGTGATCTTCCGCTTCAACAGATTGAAGCTTTTCTCAGCCTCTTCAGTCCAATGAAAATATTTATGTCTTTTCTTGATTGTGTCCATCATTGCTACACTAATTCCACTGAAATTCCTGATGAATTTCCGGTAGAAAATGGCCAGTCCATGAAAACATCTCACCTCGAAAACATTCCTCGGTGATGGCCATTTTTTAATCACCTCCACTTTACTTGGATCCATATTTAATTCATTTGTCAATATGACAAACCCTAAGTAAATGAGTTCTCCCTTCATAAATGAAGATTTCCTCACATTGATCAACAGCTTCTCCTGCTATAGCTTTCTCATTACTGCAGCTAAATGCTTCAGATGTTCTTCTTTTGTTTTTCTGAAAATCAAGATGTCAGCCAAATAAACAATGACAAACTTACCAATGAACTCTTTCAGCACTTCGTTCATCAGTCTCATGAATGTACTCGGTGCATTCGTCAAGACAAATGGCATGACTAGCCATTCATACAGTCCTTCGTTGGTCTTGAAGGTTGTCTTCCACTCATCGCCTTCCCTCATGCGAATCTGATGGTATCTGCTTTTCAAATCCACCTTTGAAAAAAAATTAGCTCCACTTAAACAGTCCATCAAGTCATCCATTCTTGGCAATGGGAACCGGTACCTGATGGTAATTTTATTGATGGCTTTGGAATCGGTACACATTCTCCAGCTTCCATCCTTCTTTGGGCTGAGTACCGTTGGAATGACACATGGACTCAAACTTTCCCTGATCAGTACTTTGTCCAATAACTCCTCGACTTGTTTCTTAACCTCCTTGTTCTCCTGAGGCGTCAACCTGTATGCAGCCTTGTTTGGAAAACTAGCTCCCGGTACAAGGTCTATGTGGTGACTTATGCTCCTCATTGGTGGCAACGAATGAGGTAATTCGTCCACCACTATATCAGCGAACTCCTCCAGCAGTTCCTGAATTTCTTTTGGCAAATCATCCACTCTTGTGCTGGTCAAAATGATTTTAGGTTTTATGACCACAAAGAATTGTGGATCTTCTTTCTTTTTAACTTCTGTAAGAAGCTCCTTCCCACTCATGAGAAGTACCCTGTTGTTCACTTCGGGTTTTGTCTCCTTATCTTTTATCGGAAGTAACATATGTGTCCTCCCATTCTTCTCCAGGGTATACGTATTCATTTTCCCATCATGAATCACGTTTCTATCATACTGCCATGGTCTTCCCAGCAGCAAATGGAAAACATCCATAGGAATGACATCACATAAAATTTTGTCATTATATCCTCCTATTTTAATGTCAACTAAGCACTATTTAGCGACACTCACCTGATGTCCCTTCTATAGCCATGAGACTTTATATGGACTCGGGTGATCAGTCATCTCCAACTCTAGTTTCTCCACCATCTTGGTTGAAACGAGATTATCGGTGCTTCCATTGTCCACAATGACTTTGCATTTCATGTCTTTGGTCTTGCATGCAGTTCTGAATACTCTGCTTCTCTGAGCTGTGTCCTCCACCTCCTTCTCGGGTGTTAAGAGAACTTTACGCATCATCAACGACCTTCCATATTCTGCGTCTTCTGCATCAGCATATCGCCTCTGTGCCTCGGCGATGTGAGCTTCTCCTCCATCTTTTTTTCTATCCGGACAATCAACCGCTTTGTGCCCGTTCTTCCCACATGTGTAGCATGTGATGATTCCTCCTCTTCCTCTACCTCGAACTCTAGTACGAGGAAGAGTATTTGCATCAACGTAATCTCCTCGCTGATCATTTTGCTGCCTTCTCTGTTCAGCATGTGGCCCTCGCTGTGATGTTCCACCTCTTTCAGTTTTACCCTGAGGTCTCTTCCAGTCATCCTTAGATTTCTAGAACCTGTCTTGTGCAACTGATTTACCTCTCGGCTAACTCTTACCTCTGCCTCACTGTGCTGGCTTATGGCTCATCTTTTCCTCAGCTTTCAAATCCATCTGATACGCATCCTCAACCGTTCTGACGGTTGTCATGCTCATCTCATCCTGGATATTGTATCTTAAGCCATTCATATACCTGGCTAATTTTTCATCATCGCTCTCTCGATGACCTGCTCTGATGTTGAGCTTGTAAAATTCCTCCGTATACTCCTTCACCGTCATCAACTTCTGTCTCAGGTTCTGCATTCTCCTGAACAGTGTGATATGATAGTCCCTCGGGATGAATTTCGCCTTCATCTTCGAAATCATTCGATCCCAGCTTTTGATCTTTTGTTTGCCTTTGGAACGTCTATCTACCTGAAGCTCGTCCCACCATAATGTTGCATGTCCTTTCAATTTCATGATAGCATGTCTAACCTTCTTTTCCTCCTCGATATCCTCATAATCGAAGTAGGTGTCAAGAGATCTAATCCAATCCAACAACTCTTCTACATCCAGACTTCCTTCATAAGTTGGAATGTCTATTTTTGTCTTTGAACTCATTCTAGCAATGGCTTTAATCAATCTCTCATTGGCTACATCTTCAGCTGCAACTTCTCCTTGCTGTTCGGCTTCAGCTTCGCCTTCAGAGTCACTTAGATCTCCAGCATTTGCTGTGCGTCTCTGCGCTACCTCCATATCTTCCAGCCTCACTCGAAGGTCTCATATCTGCCTCTCCATGTCTGGATTAGCTACTTGTTTGCCCCTTCTTCGCACTTCCCTATCCTCGGGTTCAGGTGACTGTCTTTCTCTTCTGGGCAGCATGGTGAATTTTTCTCCTCTGCTATGGAAAGCAAAGAACTTCCTTGCTCTGATACCACTTGACGCCGAGCGTGCTCCACTGAGCACGTCCACTCCCACCAGGACCTTCCTTTATCCTATGCCCGAAGAACTTCAAGGTTATTCCGATCCCTTATCGGGACCCCTTAATACCCACAAAATGCTCTCCGTGATATCCCTTTGACTTATCGGGAAATTGGGTTTCGTGATATCGCGAAACTCGTGATCACGTTCCTTGTGCTACCCAAATCCCTGAAACTTGATGGGTGTCAATGCCGACTCTTCCTTGTTCCTATCGAGAAATCGGCATATGCAGTGTCGTGTTTCACTGCCTCCCCAAATATCCTAACCCCGATATGCGATGGCGCTCCCGCTATGGCGCTAGCCCCTCCGGCTGCTCCTCCTCGTGTGACCTGTCAACCCCCGTGACTGTGTCCTTTCCCCTTATCGGGATTTCGGAGTTTGTGAGTTTGAAATGCAAAGAAATCGCACTCCAGGAATCCCCGATCCCCGATCTCCGATGCCACCTGTATTCCACTCTCTCCTGTGGTCCCACACTGCCACATCACCTTCGGGATATCGCGGATCGCGATCCCAACATGCAAGTGTTCTTTGTAGTCGAGAACCCCGATATCCGGAACCCCGACTCTCCAGGATCTCTCACCACGTGTCCTGTCAAGATCTACGGTTGAGATCCCTCCTCGGGATTTCGGGACTTTCAAGATCTCGATTCTCAGCCTTATGAAAACCCGATGATGCCTATATCTCGACTCCTTTGGATCTCTGGACACGCATCCGTCAGATTGAACGACTCTGACTGCATCGAGAAATCGCTACTCGCGATTTCAATATGCTCGAGTCTCCTGTCTCCGGAAACCCCGAATCTCTGATTCCCGATTCTTCGGGATCGTTCGCCACGTGTCCCTGTTGTGTGGACGACTCTGATCAAATCGGAAAATCGTGGATCGCTACTCCTATATGAAATAGTTTCTTTCCTTTTGAAACCCTGATGCTCCAACCTCCGACTTCCCTAGATCTCCTGCCACGCATCCTACCAAAGTCTACGGTTGACATCCCTTCGGGAAATCGTGGATCACGATTTCATTCTTCAAGAGTTTCAGGACCACGGAAACTCTGATATCCCGATGAGACGAATCTCGATGGAATCCTGGCTCCTTACTTTGACACTAGGGTTTAAACAGTGCACATCTCTTCCGAGATCTGATGGTGGACGGGATTTCGCAAATC
Source organism: Picea sitchensis (assembly GCA_010110895.2). Lineage (NCBI taxonomy): Eukaryota > Viridiplantae > Streptophyta > Pinopsida > Pinales > Pinaceae > Picea > Picea sitchensis. Next base: position 427,719 of record SNQJ01S0009969.1, on the reverse strand, counting down.
TCTCCTGCGAATCCTGACCATCGATTTCTCCTCTTTGGCTCCTCTCGTTCTAAAGCTCCTTCCTGCTCGAATCTCTCCTGATCTATTCTCCACGGTATCTCGAAGGAACTACCCCTCCTGAGCTTGTTACCTCTGATTCTTTCAGATAGTTTGCGCACACTACTTGTGCCTGACCTTCAACAATTTCCTAAGTGTTGAGTCTTTCAGACTCTGTGCACTTCTGAAACAGTAGTCTCTGCCTTCCTTTGCTCAGATTAACCACTGAGACCTTTGAGTCCGCCTGTGCACCCTCCCAGCACGGCCTCCACAGACCCTTAAGACTTATGAGTGAATGAGAATAAGTGTTAAACTACTGAACCCTCATCAACACACTCTATGCAGATGAATTCGACTGCACTCTTTGCAGGAATCTCCTGGTTCAGTTAGAGAAACAATTGAAACTTATTCTTTTCTCTCTCAGACTTCAGTTAAAACCTCTGAAATCACATGCACAACATATCAAAGAAAGTGCATGACCAAAAAAAAGAAAACATTCATGAGCACATAAACAACATACACAGAGAAACAACAACCAACCATGAAATTGAATCAAAGACTCTCTTCTATTAATTCAAAAACATCTATACGTGGGTGTTCTTCACAAATTCTCTGCTTTCTCTTCTCTCCTGAATGCTTGATTCGAAAGAATCTGAATAATGAATAATGTACCTGCATTAACTAGATTAAATGCCTCCTATCTGAATAATGAATAAACTGTCTAATCTAGACTTAAACATCTATCTACCTGCATTAACTAGATTAAATGCCTCCTATCTATTCCAGACAAGAGCGTATGGCTCGAGGTCTGATACAATACACAAAAGGCGCTCTTTCATAAATGGTGCATTTATACATTGGCGCATTCTCTAGTTTGAAAATTCAAAAAGTTTCGGATGGTCTTGTCCAGCTGTTGTTGTCTTCCATGCTGGCTCGCTTGTCATGGGCGATGCTCCTGCATCACATGGCCACATGAAGTCATAGTCAGTGACGTGTCATAAAAATAAGAGTGACACATGTCGCCTAAAATAGTACAGATAATGTAACCAAAGGTGCCTGAAATGAGTGCCATGTGTCATCGATAGATGAGTTCCACATGTCATTGATAGATGAATTCCACGCATCATCGACAGATGAATGCCACGTGTCTCCGACTCTTCTACGTTTGGGAGATTTTGAATGCAGAGTATGGATATATCTTTAAGGACAATCTCCCAAAGTGACGTGCAGTTTGGGGCTTCGACACTTAAGGAAATTGTGTTTTATCTTGATTAAAATCTTCTATAGTGGCATGGAAACATTTAGACACTTCGATGTTTCAGGGCTCCAATACTTCGAAAACTCGATGCTTCGGAGCTCTGGAGCTCTGGAGAACTGTGTTTTATCTGGATTGAAATATCTCGTAGTGACATGGCGGCATGTTTTTACAATTGATGACGTGTTGTAAAAACGAGAGTGGCATGTGTCACTTAAAAAATCACGGAAGACGTAACCAAAAGGAATGAAATGAGTGTCACGTGTCATCTGGAATCAACCGACAGGTGGTATATGACACATCAGATGAACAAGACCTTATGAGAAAGGGGATCTGACTCTTCAACACTTCAAAGCTTCGGTGCTTCGACACTTCGAAGTTTGGGATTTTTTTATTGTAGAGTATGAATATCTCTCGAATGATCGATCTCCCGGACTGACGTGGTAGTTTAGGGCTCCGACACTTCATAGGTTCGCAATTGTTCTGGATTGAAATCTCCCGAAGTGACAATGTTCTGGATTGAAAATTCATATGTTTTGTTGTTAAACCTTGCACTATTTTGAAACCTTGAATGCACAAGAGTCATTGATCTTAATTGAATATTGGATCTCCACCGTCAAAAATTTAATCTGTCTGTTTTCTCACAATCTAAGACTAAAATCCACTTCTCTGAATTGTTGCATTTTTTCTTTTGGATGTTTCCTCTACAAACAAAGTACTTGATTGACTTGTTGCATGCTTAATTAGTGGTAAACCAATATGACATATGTTTCAAACCCAAACTATAAAATCTAATCACCTTTCAAGAAAGAAAAAGATGGTGCAAAATAAGTCAAGAAGGGTAGGGGCCATTGAACCTAAGTCATTAAAAAGTGGAGAATAACTAAGAAAACAAAAAAAAAATCATGATTTTGAGAATATTCCATAGGTGAATGAAGGGGTACGGAAGCGATGTAGACTTAAGTTCCAACATGTACCATTTCATACGATTTATCTTGGGAGATGAACATCTGATGTTGGAAAATATACACACTAGCCAGAATCCTGCAGACATGTTAATAAAGGGAGAAACTAGGGAGAAACTGAGTTCCTTCTCAGATTCAGTTGGTCTTCAAGAATGAATTTGAAGATGATAAATTTTTCAGGTCCAAGAAGGATCATAGTCCAGTAGATACAACAACGATGGAGCTGTTGAGATTAGTCTCCAAGTGAGAGATTGCTGGTTGTGGAGACTGATTATCTTCTTGATTTAGAGGATTTTGATTTCAACTATGTTTATACCCCATGAAGACTTTACACCCCAAAATATTGTACACTCCTCCACGTGGGGCAGTGCAGGGAGGGCTTTCCCTTCCTACGGTGTTCAGGGAAAGTGGGCCCTTGGCGGGGGTTCGGGGGCAAAGCCCCCGAAGGAAATTTTTCCTTGTAAATGTATATTGTAATTTCATTGTAAATATCGACCATTCATTATAAGGTTGCAGATATGGCGATAGAAGTTATGTTAGGTTTTTTTCCCCTAGAAGGAAACCCTCTTTTATGAGGGAAATGTATTGCAGCTATGTATCATTGCGATATTATATTCTGAGAGAGGAGACCATGAGAGAAAGAAGAGGAAGTTACAATGGGTGTGTTGTAGGTTGTATCCCTTCATTTGCAGAATAAGAATAAATGAATGACCTCATAATTTCTCTAGTGAATGTAGCCCACACTGGGTGAACCACATATATCTTTGTCTCTATTGTATTTTGTATCTTCTATTTTTTATTTCTGTATTTTTTTGTTTTATTGCCCCACGATCCTATTTTTCTAACAGAAAATATGGTCGAAGGAGGCCCACATTGAACATTGGGTGAAAGAAAAGGAAGGTTGGAGTGTTGAGCTCAAAAACTTTGCTACTGTTACACATTATTTTGGTCACACCAGTGTTCACCTGATAACATGTGTTAATGTTCCCTGCAAATATTAAAAGAGGACTTTCTCCATGGGAAAGTGATTTGCTTTCCTCTCTCAAAAACCATGTCAAGGAAGGTCATCGCACCCTGCTATACGCATGGGGTGTGACAATGCCTGATCATCGCACTCTACCCTAAACCTGGGATGCGACGTCATCACAGGTTGCTTGTGCATAAGGTGCGACGATGCTTAAAGCATAGGAACAAATTTCATGAATGTTCTAGAAGAGGATCTTCTAGAAGATGAGGTGGCCTCCAATCAGTTTCGATCTTACTCAGTTCTCTAATTTGGTGGGATCATCCTAATCTCCTCATCCATCTCTCTTTCATACTATATAAGGAGGGATCTCTCATGGAAAAGGCTAAGGTTGAATCGGCTAAGATTTGTATGGAGAGTTCTACTTCAGATTATGCTTGAGAGTTGTTTCTTTAGTTCCTCAAGTCATATTGTGGATCTTCTTCATTCAAGGAATTGGAGCAAAGGTGTTTGTGTAGAAAAAAAGCTCCATTGAGAGGGGACCTTGCAACATCAAGGCATGGGTTGTATTCTCCACTTTCTATTCACTTAATAAAGTAATGCATTTCTTCCCTATAAAAGCATCTTGTCTTCTATTGTATAATTCCTTGATCATATACATAGACTTCATTAGAATACATATATCTTTGTTTTCCCTCTTTGTTGGTTTGTGATTCTTGGACATGCTTACTATTCTCCAAACCTAAAGAAGGAGCTATAAGGACAACACTAGCAAGGATCAAGTGTCATTTAAGAAGTATGTCACTTGTACCTCATTAAACTAGTTCATATGATAATGAAGTTTAAGGGGAAGTGTGGATTTTGTTCTTTTATTTTTCTAGTTTCCTATGGGATATAGGGAGATACGTTTGTGTCCGCACCTATCGATTAATACAATAACAACTATCCACATCCTTGGTGATAGTGTAAGGCTCATAACGAAGTGGGATGAGATTTTGATGGGGCATTGTAAGGTAATATTTCTATAAATGTAACCAAACCTTGTCTCCCACCTGAAACTGGTGCGGTACCCTGTGTTGATCATGGCGCTTCTTGTACTTAGCATTGGATTTCTACAAAATCTCATGGATCTATCGATGGATGTGCTGAATATTCTCAATGAATCTTGTGGATTTGTTGACCTCAGACTGAACATGGGAAGAGTCTTCCTATGTGGTCGCAAGAGGTAATGCAACATCAATGGGACCCAAGGGCTAGAATCCCAAACCCAGCTGAAATGGGTTGTGGTCGATGGAGCTATGGAGAGCCTTTTTGTAGCTGTGTTGAACATAGGGGAGATTCTCATCCTAGGTACACAGATGCTTAAATTTGTATATGCATAGGATGCGCATAATCATCTTATTGACAACCATTGTTTGGTCGTCGGTTTGGGGGTGGAAAGTAGTGGTTTTAGTGAGCTTGGTGTCCAATATTGACGAGAGAATTGATAAAAATGTGTTGAGGAACCTATTGTCCCAATCAAAGATGATGATCTGTGGTATCCCAAAATGGACCCACACTCATTCTAAGAATATCTTGGTAGTATCTGTCGCAGTGATTGTCTTCTTGTACGTTGTGAGGATGGCCATCTTCAAATACCGATCAACTACCACAAATACACAATCATTCCGTTGTTTGATGGAGGGAAGGCCAGACATGTAATCCATCGATATGGATTCCCAAGGCTTCTTAGGAGTAGGAAGAGGGGTGTATTGTAATGACCATAATTGGATAAATGTTTAAGAAATTATAAGTAAAACTAATTAGGGGATTAATTGGGTTAACAAGGTATTAATTAAACAAAGATGATTTAATGATATTAATTAAGTGAGTTATTAATTAATTAAAGGATATAATTGTGATTAAT